>JARFNW010134368.1:0-11016 GCA_031763155.1 Dirona albolineata | reverse complement strand
ACAGAGAGAGAGAGAGAGAGAGAGAGAGAGAGAGAGAGAGAGAGAGAGAGAGAGAGAGACTGTGATAGAAAGAGAGTACAAGAAAAGAGATAAAAAAGAGTTGAGCAGTGAAAAAGAAACTGTATACCCATATGGAACAGTTTTCCTTCAGCCGTCACTGAAACACATGATATCTTACCTTAGGCACTCCGAAACTAGATAGTAAAGGTTTCCCGCTACAGTTCATTTTATCTTTATCCATATAAACTGATCCTCCAGCTTCATTTATTTGGGAGGAGACAAAGAAGGAAGGTGGAAGAGGACAAGGAGCAGAAAGAGGTAAAAGATGGGACTACGAACAAGAAGAGGAGAGAAGTTACAGATATTTGAACGAGAGGAGGAGAGGAGGAGAGAAGGTTAAGGATATCTGAGAGTATTACTTGTAATCTTTTGTTGAAAACACGTCCTTTCTCCACGAATGATCCAGCACGGGTTTGTTGAGTTAACATCCACTTTGCTGAGCGAAGAATGAGATTGGTGTCAAGGGCCAAAATATTCTTGTATTTCAGGTCTAAATGTTCAGCTTGCGCAAAGCACTTAGTAATAAAGGCTGTCAACCTAAGAGGAAAACAATTTCTAGAGTTAGTAGGGAAAAAGTTGGAAGACATTTGAATGGACTATTTAATAAGTTCATTTCTCCAGAATAGGAACGTGCATGATATGGGATCGTCTTATCTTAACTTCAACCCGATGTGGAAATGCAAATATAAATAGAGGATCAAAGTTGAAAGACGAGTTCAACAAATCATGTAGGCTACATATATCAACGTATCAAAATCTAACTTACAAGATTTATGCTGATCCTATAAATGTTCAATTCTGTCCTATGAGATATTGTTATGATGAAAAAGTGTTAGAAAGTTTATCCACAAATGTAACAAAGGATTTGTTCATTTTACGTGACAACCCAAATATTTTAACTTCGTTACACTCAATGAATAAAACTTAAAGCCATTATTGTTAGGATGGTAACTATAAGTTTCATTGATTTAACTCAAAGGCATAATTTAACAGAAAAAATAAACAATAGCTTCTCAATGCTCTAGTTATAGAGGTTGTATTGATATTTCGACACTGGTTGAGTATGTTGTCTACAACTGAGACAGGCGACACCACCTAATTCATTGGTCAGTGCTACCCCTTAGTATATCAATGAGTGAATTATAAACGATGTCACCTCAAAATCTACTACCAATTCACTAATCAATACTAATGCAAGATGTTTCTAAAAGACTTTTACTTGAATGTTATTCCATTGGAGGAAGCTGATACTAATTTCTTGATTCAAGACAGATTGTTGCAAAGCCCAAATGGTGTGGACCCCTATTTTAAATACGGCTCAAAGATGGAAGAAGTGTTACGATGACGGAAAATAGGAAAGAGATGTCAGACAACACAATTTATGAAGGGAGCAACATATTCTTCAGTCATGAAGTTGATTTTAATGTTAAAATATAAAATATTGGAATCAAAATAGCAAAACTAACACAAAACATACCACATGCTGGGGTTTTCTGTTGTGGAGTCTGAGTTTCCAAAAGTGCTGTAGCCTCCAGTCATGTAATGCTCATACAAGATTTCTTTTTGATAACCTGAAATCAAAACAAGACAATGGTTGTAATTACCACTCCTCTCAGGATCAGAATTATAGGCCTCATCAGGCCACAGGGATGTAACATGTGATTCTATTCATAGCAGTAAAAATGTTATGGTTAATGTAGTACTGCATACTGATATTAAGAGAATGAATTGGTGTGCGTCTCTCTACACCTACACTTTACGTCTCTCTACACCTACACTTTACGTCTCTCTACACCTACACTTTACGTCTCTCTACACCTACACTTTACTCTGTTGCTTCAGCCACTACATAATTTAAACCCACATATTATTTCAAGTTTTATTGGGATGAATTTTAACAGTTAGTAATAATAAAATGAGAAAAGTTACCAATGTTTAATCTTCATTTAAAATCTTATTAAAGAATTCTACTAAAGAAATGCAACATAAATTTCATACTGCACTAATTCCATAATGACATTCAGCAATCAGAAATGACAGACCTACCTATGAGCATGTAGTCAACACCCTTTTCTAGAATCTCATCCGTGATGGTATTTGTGGTGAAAAAGAAGTCCAACAACGACATGATAGGAGCGAAATTGATCATGTTCTGCTCTCCACAGCCATAAGGTTGTTTGAGAAGATCATCAAGGTTGTCAAAGACGGGGCCAAGAAGATTGCCTGTGAATTGATATTATTACACCGTTTTAGCTATGTTTACTTAAATTTGACAGAAGAACAAATGTTTACATTATGTCACAAACAACATATCTACAGTGTTTGATTTATATTTTTACTTTCAAATTTAGATTTCCAATTTCAATAAGAGGAAATATGAATATTTCTGTATTTTGATATAATTTAAACACCAAAATTGATCTCCAAATTGAAATATGTCAACATGTGTATTCAGTACAGATAGATACAAAGGAAGTCAACACAGTTTATCAAATTATCAGATTTCAGTAAATTGCCATCATATTTCATTCATCTAAAGTGGAACCCCTCAATTAAGACCACCCAAATTTCAAAGGAAAAAGGGATTGTCTTTATTGAAGGGTTCTGTTTTTAGATGGCTGCACCATTCAGTACCACGATGTGAAACAAGGACTTTGGTGACACTTTACCATGTAAACCCTCATACTCACCCCTACCATCCCCCCGTTAAACTGGGTAAATAATCAATTGATACACACACACATACATACACATGCACACTCACACACACTCAAACAGAGAGAGAGAGAGAGAGAGAGAGAGAGAGAGAGAGAGAGAGAGAGAGACAGACAGAGAGACAGATAGAGAGACAGAGAGAGAGACAGATAGAGAGACAAAGAGAGAGAGAGATATGTGCATGTGGCGAGTGTGCGTACCGTACCGTGTGAGTATCCTAAATGATTCTAAATGATTCTAAACAGTGCTTGTTTTTTGTTCACTCACATGTGTAAAGTCTGTATCACTTTCAAGACATAGTATTATCATTATTATTATGCCTCGGATCTTGGTCATCTGTGGCCCATTACCGAGGGGTACTGGGATTCAAATACAGCCGCTTTGAGCGGCCGTTGGTCGCGTTAGAGGGGTAGTCGCTATTATAGGGGTCATTTATATAGTAAAACTGTTTCGACATTTCAAATTTGGTAGTAATTGGGAGGTTGTCGTTATTGAGGGGGTTGTCATTGAGGGGTCCCTCTGTATCATCAATACCCAATGCTCAGGACTCTTATATAACAATTGGCTTAGCCAGGTAAGTTATCATGCATTTTTCATTGGTTATGAATCCTTAGTTTAAAAAAAAAATAAAAAAATGTTTCAATTGGGAAAACGCATTAACCTGCAATGTTAACAGAGATTCTTTCAGAGCCCTCCACAGTGTCTGTTGGGAACCGCATAGCCACATTCTTTGACCAAGCACCTTGTTGGAGTTCAACAAGATAAGGCACAGTGGTGGCACGGGGAAATCCTTCAGGCTGTGAATTTCAGGGGAAAAAAGAAAGGAATGGGCGACTTTGTATAAAATATAGGTCTGGAATTGTAGGGGAAAACATAGCATTGAAACAAGGGTCAATGTTCATAATTTACTACTGTAAGACCTTGCTCTTCCCATTTTTTTTACAAAAGTGTTCTCATTGTGTTCCTTAGAACAATGAAAAATAACTAAACAAACACAAATTAGTCCCCATCGCTGCACTTAACGAATGAACTTTCAATTTTACGTCTAAAATTACTCATTTGATGCCCTCTTTAACACAGTAAGCGTAGTTCAAGGTTTTGAGTAATCATCGCCTATTGGACTAAAGATTCTGTAACATTCTGTGGCAATCTGTGTCAAATCTAAATGGTAGGCTACAAAAACCATTTAAAAATTAAACTTCTCTTCGATTTTCTGTTTGTCATGAAACTTTGAAACAAGTACAATATCATGAAACTAAATATCTGCAGGTCGGATCAGTGCTTTGACACCATCATCATTGTATATAAAGGACAAAGATAAATATAGGTTTATAGTCAGTAACACTGTACAAATACAGGCACATAGACTTTGCATCATTTAAAGCATTAAGCTGTGCTAAATCAATGAAAAATGTTCAATATCATTTATGGACACTGATTGTGAAAGGATGGTGAAATGTTTTATAATTTTATCTATTTCAAGAGTCTTTTTCTGTCATATTGGATCAGCAGACCAGATTTGGTCGTTAAGCTAACAAACCTGCCTTTTAAGTCTTAAAGATATCTATGACACATTATGATGGAGTTATTATTATTTGGATATGATAAAGTTCAGGCTTTTTAAAATGTTAATGGGCACATAATGACAAAAATACTAGTAGCAAACCTTGACATGTAATTTACGCTCCACGCTATCACTGAGGCCATTTACATCTGTTATTGCTGTGACTCGAATGGTAATGGTTCCAATTACTTTAGGTGTGAAGCAAAATGTCAATGATTTTACTTCATTTTCTCTCATCTGAGGAGACAAAACCAAAACAATGAGTAAGATATAGGGCAATGGTCATTCTCTGCTACTCAGGCAGAGGGAATTATTCATGAAATTATGCATTGAAGTGTGATGAAAAACAAAGCATTAAACTGTATCATATCATTTTAAAATGTGCAATGATGAGACAATCTTTCATTTTCTTTTCAGAAAAAAAGCTAATTAATTGGGCTATTGCAGTCATTATCTAAAGAATAACTGCTAAAATGTTACACAAGGGTAATTTTCAAGTCTGAAGGATCTTAAATTCTTTGAACATGAAGTTCCCAGAAACAAAACTCGCAGAAACTCAATGCAATGGGTCCATAGAGACATAGAGAGTGCTTTTGAATTTATTCATTTTCTTTTCAGAATTTGGTTCCAGGTCTGCATGAAAACTGTGCTCTTATAGTAGGCAAGTCACTTGAATGAACTGTGCTCCTTTGGGGAGTTACGTTTTATGTGATTACTGTGCTCTTACGCATCATGCTCTTAGGTGGAGACCTTTGCCTTCTATATTGGTATGAAAATACTAATTTCCAAGTAAGAAATTTACGGTGTAATCTTATGACATATATGTATTTAATAGCAAAAGTATTTTTCTGTCTTTGCTATCCTTATCAATCTATTCATTTTCTTTTTCTTTTCTCCTTTTCATGACTATTATCATCTCTTGTCTTTTCCATAATTTACAATGCTTTTATTGTTCAACAATTAAGTTATTTGATTTATTCATTCATTCAACTTTTTTTTAAATGCCTTACTGGCCTAATCATCATATCTTTTTTAGCCTAGTGGCCTCATTGAGAGAATATATATTTAGGACTCTCTTCTTACTTCAAGTGCCAGATCTGTTACAAATTTTGTCCTCCAAGGCCCTTTTGATGATTATCTCAGGACTCTGATATGTTCAGAATGTATAGGAAGTCAAAACATCCATTTGTGCCACAGCAGTTAATAATTAAAATTTATAAAAAGTAAAATAATTCTGTTGGGGAATTAGCTCAATTGTTGAATGTCTGACTGCAAAAATCAGCAAGGCAATGGGTACTGTGGTGCAGGCATGTGTTCAATTGAGTTCCCATTGTTGGCAATAATTTCTCAATTCTTGTCTATTTCTTTTTCTTACACTTCTTTTACTTTCCTACAATTTAAAAAAAAAATTCATAGCTGACTTACGAAACCCATGAAATGAGAGAAGTTGAGTTCCTCCTTCTCAAGTGTGATGTTGCCATTTTCATATTTTGCCCAAATGTTACTGAAGTCAGGGTTTTGGTCAAGAGTTAAAAGAATCTGTCAGTGAGAAAAGATAGAAGATTTTCATTAATGAGATGAGTCTGAAAAAATGAAGGCAATATATCTATCTCATGGAACAATTAATCTAGAAATCTACCTTCTATGACCAAAGTCATTGGTGGCTTTATGCCTTACAACTTTTACAACTGGAGGGTAAATAAATACTCGTAGTTTAACCTTTCTGCGCAGTGGGCTCATCACCTGCTCGTCTTTAATTTCTGATTCAGAGTCTTTCTAGCCAGGTGTAAGGTGAGTGATGTTAGTCGTTGTCATTTGGATTTACTTCCATTTGTCATTACCCTTCATAGCTTGACACATGGCTGGCCTCTACACTGCTTTTTGCGGTATAAAGGGGACTTGATAAACAACAACAACAGTTTAACCTTTTCCACCACTCATAGGTAATGTATTGCCCATCCCCTCATTAAATTTGATTGTGTGCCTTTGAATGATTTCATTTTTTCTTGAAAAAATCATTGTACTGGGGACCCTTCAGGGAGGACCCATGCGACCCTGACGTGTCAGTGCAAGCCGGGCGTGAGGATGGTTGTCTCCCTGGGGACCCTTCAGGGAGGACCCATTCGACCCTGACCTGTCAGTGCAAGCCGGGCGTGAGGGTGGTCGTCTCCCTGGGGACCCTTCAGGGAGGACCCATTCGACCCTGACATGTCAGTGCAAGCCGGGCGTGAGGATGGTCGTCTCCCTGGGGACCCTTCAGGGAAGACCCATGCGACCCTGACATGTCAGTGCAAGCCGGGCGTGAGGATGGTTGTCTCCCTGGGGACCCTTCAGGGAGGACCCATTCGACCCTGACGTGTCAGTGCAAGCCGGGCGTGAGGGTGGTCGACTCCCTGGGGACCATTCAGGGAGGACCCATTCGACCCTGACATGTCAGTGCAAGCCGGGCGTGAGGGTGGTCGTCTCCCTGGGGACATCCCACATGCACATCTTGCTTTCGTCGTCGGACGTGTTCTGTCGACACGATCCTAGGCAGACTGCATTCTACACAAACATTCACACACCGACAAACACATGCTAAAAAACAGTACAGGGACAAAAAAACAACATAATTGACTTACTGGTATATCTCCTTTATAATAACTGAATACAGATGCAGGGAAGCAAAAATCTTCATGTCTCACAATTGATGATGGGAGGTCCAGACTGATAAACATATTTCTGAAAGTAATTACCTGCAGATTGTTTAAAATCAAATTAATATATGAACTATATAAAAGTATGGACATGAGAAAAATGCTTCAATAAGATTACTCTCTAGTTCTTTATACCCAACTTGCTGTACACACACACACACACACACATACACACACACACACACACACACACACACACACACACACACACACACCTACACACACACACACACACAACCACACTCATACTCATGTTAATGTCTCTTTACGAATGTGCAAATACTATTTTTTATTTGTGTTAACCTAAGGATTCATTATTTGCTACATGGGGGTTTTTTATTCATTCGTTTTCAAACTAAACAATGGGGTGAATAAAAAAACCCAACAAGCAATGGATTACATACATAGCCTACTTTAAAAATACTAGACAGTTTACTGATAACATTTGTCATATATATTTCAAACTACATCTTTTGGCTTAATTGTTGTGATTTGATAACTTAAATAAAATCTCATTTAGGTTGATCCTTTTTTTTAGAGCTTCCCATAGAGATCATCTCATCAGCAGTCTCTCTCTCTTGTAAAACAAAGACAATTATTATAATTACTTCTGCCGGTTCTGCAGCCACAGAGAGTCCAGTGTAGGGATTGGCCGAAAAGACCGAGGCCACCCAGGAAGTGATGGTGTCAGGAGCAATCAGAGGAATAACGACCTGTCCTCCAGAACTATATCCGTTCGATTGTGGAGATGGCAAAAGTTAGGATCTCATTATTATTATCAAATATTTCTCTACGAATATTAAAACAAATAGAAAAGAAAAGACCAAAAAAAAAAAAGTATTGAAAATAGTGTTCATCTTAGAAAGTTAAAGAAAGTAAAAAAAAGAAAAAAAAAGACTATAGCTATGATAATTAAAAACATAACGTAGCTAGACTTTAATTGATTGTATTTGGGGTGTAAAAGACTCATTGAGAACTTTGATAAAAAATAGATAAAGAGTAAAATCAAATTTATCAAACAGGCTTAATAACATTAAAAATGAATTATATACTGAGTTATTGTAATGTCATGGTATATCAATATGATTTCACATTCAATAATTTCATTTTCATTTGCATTCAAATTTTTTAAAATAAAATACATTAGGTTTATTTGAATGCACAGTACCTGGTACCAGCACATATTTATTGTTACTGTTGTTAATACTAGATTATTTATTAGCGTCATAAAGCAAACAAAGGGATGTACTGAAAGAGCTATCTCTGATTATTTCTACAACATAATGCGCAAATGAATAACTAAATAAAATTTGCAAACAAACAAGGTTTATAACAAATCAAATCATCCTTTTAAAAAATCTCCCCTCACTCACCGTTAATGTTCTTGTGGCAAAGGTTTAAAGCAAAGTAAATATTCGTACATATTTCCTGTCAAGCACTATTTCTTTTAAGTTTGTGATGCTTTTTTGTTCTAGAAGTAATCTATCTTAATTAACCCAATGAGCCTGGTGCCAACTAAATCTGGCATTGCAAGTATAGTACTGAGCCCTAATGACAACCATGCTGAATTTGTTAACATACAGCAGAAACTGTCATCATATGATTTGGTAGAATTCACAAACCCATTCTCCTACCTCTCATTGCTTCATTGGAAGAATTAATGTGACAAGTATGGGGTGATTTGGTGCACATTTATGAGAGAATAACATAGGTGTGTCAGCAGTGACTGTCTTTCCATTTGACTCATTGCAAAATGGCAGATTAACTGTTTGTTGTTACAAGATTAATGAAAGATATTTCATTTGGTTTGGATGGGGTTTTTTTTTCTTTCTTGTTTGCAATTGTTCACATCATCAACATGCTTATTAATGCTTAATTTGTGAACAAAACAAGTAGAAAGTGGTTCGAATTTTGAGCACACTTCCATATAAAGTGCATAGTATTTTATAGGACATGACATGAATCTTTTTTTTAAATGGCTTTTTTAGACAATATAATGGAGAGTAGTTAAAAGAAAATAGAAAAAAATTAATTAATTAAATTGCCTATAAGTTGTCCACAAGTGCATTTTGTATTTTGGGTAATATTTTGAACAAAGACTGACAAAAAAACAAAACAAGCGTCAGTCATAGAGTAGTACTGCATTGTAGGCAATAGGGGTTAATTTTCTTGCCCAAGGGAAAAAACACAAAGCCGAAAGTCAGATTTGAACCTCTACCACTGGCGTGATTAGTGCAATGTCGTAACCTCTCAGCCAAGACATAATAACTTTGTCTGTTTGTTATCTGTTCCCTTTAGAACCATGATTAAACAGTGTAGGAACCAGCTCTGTGTCTGGCCAAGGACAGTGTACAAGGCAGAAGGCATCAATGCGCAGACCCAGATACAAAATTATGTATCCAGGTTAAGAGCAAGTCTGTGCCCCACTAGGACACATGGCCTGATAAAGAGCTGGGAAAATCTATGGATCAAGATTTTTAAGGCAAGCAGGGGATGAGCCCACTGTGACAAATAAACCTTGTTTGTCTCTCTCCCAACAGCTATAGAAACTAAAATTTTACCAAAAAGGCAGATTATAATAATTACTATCAGCATTTTGGTGAAGGTGCTCATTTACTAGTTAGTTATCTCACAGGTTATCACTCTATAAGTATGACAATCAGCAGCAGCAACAGGTTAGGAAGTAAATCTTCAACAGACCAAGAATATTATTTTGAATTGAAGGCAGAATGATGTAATTCTTACATTAAATTCCGTCAAAACCATGTGAATTACAAAAACTATGCCTAGGTCATTGGGGGGCAAAATATATCTAAGATATACCACAATTCTTTATCTTTTATTTAAATGTTAATGTTTCAGATGACATAAGATAGTTATTTATTTAAAACAATTCTTTTTCTTTAAATTTCCATGACATTTGTGACTAGAAACACCAAATCATACTCAGATTATACCTAAGTGAAAACGCTACATTTTTCACTCCTCAGAGTAAAAAGTGTAGAGAATAATAAACTATTAATTTACTTCAAGAAATGGGAATCCTAGTTTGGAAAAAATGATAGAGGAATTGAATTATTTTTTTAAAAGTATTAAACTATAAAAGTCATCTCAATGACTCTGTGAAGTGTGTAGCAGCAATGTACAAACCATCTCTGCAGAGAAATCAAACAGTATGAAGTTAACACTGACCCAGTCATCGCAAAACTCCACAACCAATTCTCTGGAAAGTTTTTACGAGTCTTGATATCCACCTCGCCTCTGCTGCCTGAATCACTGCTCTTATGTACTGCATCATTGGGAAGTTGGCGATTCTTGTACAAAATAGGAGTACGGTCTGACCATAAAAATGGTGGACAAGAAAAGAATTCAACGCCAAAAAGTCACAGCAACAAATAGTTTTCATTGCAGGCAGCAAATGAAAGATCAGGCTAAGAGACAGCGGACAGGTGATAATATTCTTTTGAAACCAATCTATTCCCTTAGATGCTTGAATAACATAATACATTCGTCACCTTATATGTATAATATACATATATATATTCAAAGAGCAGAAAAATTATATGTCTGAAGATAATTTGTGCAATAGAGATGTATGTCATCAAGCTCTATTATAGACAGGCAAAATCTCTACAGAGAAAATTACTAAATTTGAAACTTAGAGAATACATTGACTCTGTACCTGAGAGAAAGAATTCAATCTTCTACATATAACTTACCAATTACATCCAGTTATGTGTATAGGCTTCTGTTCCACATCAATATCCAACAAAAGTATACTCCTCTTTTGTGTATATAATATAAACCTACCTGGTCACTGCATAAGTTTCCTCGGATTCTTCCTGTGTCTGACTTTACATTTCTTCCTCCCTTCATCTATTCGTCCATCCGTTCATTTTGATGGTTCTCCCCTCCCCTTTTCCCTCCTCCCCCTTCTCCCTTCTCCTTCCCCCATATTCTCTCTCTCTCTCTCTCTCTCTC
>JARFNW010134357.1:0-11016 GCA_031763155.1 Dirona albolineata | reverse complement strand
AAAAAAATGCTTTGAACTAGATTTTTCAGTTTGCCGAAAAGTTCAGACAATTTAGAAATTGGTCATTTACAGGTCTGGGATTGGTAGGTCAGTCGGTGGAGGATTGGTAGGTCAGTCGGTGGCAGTGTTGGAGGTTTGGTAGGTCAGTCGGTGGAGGATTGGTAGGTCAATCGGTGGAGGATTGGTAGGTCAGTCGGTGGAGGATTGATAGGTCAGTCGGTGGCAGTGTTGGAGGTTTGGTAGGTCAGTCAGTGGAGGATTGGTAGGTCAATCGGTGGAGGATTGGTAGCTCAGTCGATGGAGGATTGGAAGGTCAGTCGGTGGCAGTGTTGGAGGATTGGTAGGTCAGTCGGTAGGGCATCTGACTGACACACAGGTGACCCGAGTTCGATTCCTTTGTCCGGGCAGTAATTGTTATGGTCCCCCCTGTCCCCCCAGCGGCCAATTGGGCGACACTAAGTCTATCCAGATCTGGCAGAAATACAGTCAGCATTGTTGGCAATATTCACTATGGGAACTTTACTTTAGTCTGTAAAGAGTTTCGCATCTTATTTCCCTCACAAGTTCAAAACTCGTTTGCCTGGTGGAAATAGGCTACTGGACTGGAAATCAAGAGGTCCTGGGTTTAAATCTTTGCTGAAGCTATCGATGTTGAGTCCTTGGGAAAGACTCTTTACTCATTTTTTCCTCACTCGACTCTGGTGTGAATGAGTACCCAGCTACAAGCAGAGGAAGATGATGTTGGTATGATGATATACATATAATATAATCTCTATTGTTTGTAGACATAAAGCCTAAACCCGATTTCATTTTTTTTGTCTCCCCAAAGGATGAAATAGAGAAAGTACAGGAGAGCCAGGACAAGCTGCAAGGAGAAGTGAAGAAGATGAAACGTTCCCTGAAGAGCATTCGAGAACAAAACCAGAGGGTGGAGTCCATGTTGAAGGCGATGCTGACGTCGCAGAATGTGAAATGGGAGGAAGAGGATTTCCAGGAAGAGAACGAGGAGGAGATTTTAGAACAAGGAGACGAGCGATGGTAGTCGTGGTTACGATATTTCACTTTTCATATAGAGTCAGCGATATTATTTGACTTTATATCGATATTATATCCTGTGGTTCTCAGCTTTTACCCCTGCGATTCCCCTAATGCTTGTCTAATAACGTATGCAGATCACTCAATATTTTGTATTTGTTGATTAATTAATTATACTAAAAAAAATATATATATATTATTAAAAGATTTAAGGGGGGAAAAAATATTACTAAGAATATGTACATGAATTAAATGGGAAAGAAATATAAGAAGTATTAATGTTGGAAGTTAAAAAAGACCCATTTTCAAAACACTGAGTTCACTTCTTTTTTTTTTAAGCAGTTGTCCTCTGCTTGACCCAATAACCGATCTAGCTGACCGCTTGGGATCTGTAAACCAGTGTTTGTAGCCGAAGTACTGTACGATTGTCCTATGTTTGGCAGCCGTGCAATGTCTGGTTTTGGTGAAGTCATATCAGGCCATTGATGACCAAAAATATGTTGTTATCGATTATTTCGATGTGGACAAAAGTTCAATTTTATAAAACAAATTTCCAGTATAGATTTCTTGGCTGTCTTTATGTTACTCTGTGGTTTCCAATCCAAGTTTCTATGGCAACATTTTGAAAGATATACATAGCAGCTGTTATCGTCATTTGTGACGATGTGTTATTGTTTGATTTTTTTCAAATTTTGATCTGAATCTGAGTAACAGATGACATTTCTATCAATCAGTCCTTATTATTGTTATTATTATTATTATTATTATTATTATTATTATTATTATTATTATTATTATTATTATTTGCCTATGCTCTCCCCCTATTGGATGAAATTTTGTAGGTACTTCCATCGTTTTGATTATATTTTTTTTTGTTTTTTATAAGTTTTTCAGGTTGAAAGGGTGAACATCGCATTCTATTAATAGTTTTTCATGTATTGTGTATTATTTGTAAGTGAGAGATGGAATGAGACGGCATTGAGAACACAGCTATTGATATAGGTGGCATTGAGATTAGGTTAACTACTCAAGGGTTGAATCCTGGCAATGCTACCGATGTTGAGTCCTTGGGAAAGACTCTACGCATTTTTTTTTCCTCACTTAGACTCAGGTGTGAATGAGTACCCCGCTGCAGGCAGAGGAAGATATTGTCAGTATGTTAATATGATGCACCCAACAGACCGCTGTAACACATGCTCCCCAGGGAGTTGAGAAGGATATTGAGTGACGGCTTGCGCGGGGACGACTGATGTTAAGTCTGTTAGGTCTGTACTTGCATGGCGATGCAGACTAGAAATTCATCTTTTTGTTTTTGTTAACACAAAGATTGCAATAACTTGTATGGCTCAAGAAATGTATTTTTTTGTTTTATTTATCATGTCACTACATGTTATATCTACGAAATGAAGCATTGTTTGTTTATTTTGTTTTGCAGTTTATGGGTTGATTTTTTTATTTTTTTTATTTTTCAACATTACAATATATTGTTAGTATCCTAGATAAAGGTTTTTGCACCTCAGAGGTGTTAAGATCCCATCAGTTTACAGTAATTTTTGTTTTTTTGTCTGAATGTGAGAATCATTTAATGCACAGCGAGGACTGAAAATTTGTAACTTTTCTATTTGTGTGCTTTTCATTTCTGTTATAATATAAACTGAACGGGGAAAGGAGGAGGAGGAGGAAAAGAAGAAGAAGAAGAAAAAAGAGACATATAAACCGATTAATGCCTAAACCCATGCAATATTACAATGCGCAAAGATTCACAGTAATTATAAAGATCTACTTAATATATATATGGGTAAAAAATGACGAACGGTAAGGTTTTACCGGTATAGGCCATCTACCAGGCCAGTGATGATTTTATACATGAAGATATATTATTACTATTGACTGTTGTTTATATTTGGTTTATTAAAAAAAAATTATTTTACTTGTTGAAAAACAACCATGATATATTTGATCTTTTCGTTTTTGTTCTATAATATGTATATATAGGCCTGTATAAAATACATGTTCATAGAAGTAGTATTAATTGAGTTTGAGCCTAAAAGTTGAGCATCAAAAATGTATATTCCCCTGAAAACAGCTATTTAAGAATGTTTTTGACAGCTGAAATTATTGCGGATTAAGGGTAGATTAAAAATAGGCTGCGAATAGAAGTTGAGGATCAGGAGGGACGGAAATATTTCTTATTCATACTAGTTTGATGTGAATCTTGATGGGAATAAATGATTTTCAATGTATTAATCATTACTTTTCATGGTTTTTGCAGCATTTTCAGCATTTCTTATTACGTATTTTGAATTGGGTAACAATACATTTGCTCGTTTAATGCTGATTTGGTATATTATATTTGTAAAAAAAAATTTATTGCTCTTTACTCTGGCTAAAATAATTTTTTATACACGAGTCACTGTTTCGGCAGCGAGGAAACGGAATTGTGTTATTCCAAAAGAAATGTTTTATGTTGGTGATATACCCTAACCCTAACCTGTTTTTATTGAATTATGTACAACCAAAGGTAACAACATCAAAGACACAGTTGATAATTTCATCGTAGCCTTTTCATACGTGTTTCTGCAGAGTATTTATCGAGTCCTACGATTTATGGTATGATTCAATTCTTTGGATTTGATTTTTTAAATTTTTGTTTCGGTTTTTAGGGGTTTTTTTCAGGGCGGGGGGATGTTTTTAAAATACCTTTACATTTTCAATGTCTATGTATTTTGTAGTTAGTTTTTGACAATTTCTTTGACATGCAAAAACAATCTGTTTAGTGCAGATGTATGTATTGCATTTGATTTGATATTCTTGGTGTTAAAATGCATGTGTTAATTAATGTATGTGTTGTCAACTACAATTACGTAATATCGTAATTCCACTGAATGAGATGTCCCAAAAAACAGCATTGACAATTCAATATAACTGAATGTAGATAGCTGTGAAATCCCTGAGATTAAAACCATTCAAACGGGCCTGATGGTGATCGGACCGCACCAGGGTGGTATTCAGGGTGCATGTGCATTATCCCAAAACTTTTCTCTCTTCTTCGTATTTTATAAAAATTGTTTTACTCTCTATCAGAATTAACTGCCTTCAAATTTTTGTATTTCTTTTCCTTTTCTGTGTTCCCACACACTGTGATACGATGGTAAGAAAGGCTGTGTCTTGTTGTTGAATCTTTCAGAAAGCATTCTAAGTCGTCGCCCCTTGAGAGCTTAATCGTCTTCTTTTGAGAGAAATAAAAAGGAGGTTTTGAGAAGACTTGGGTCATTTCTTATGAGAATATCATTTTAAAAGTTGTACTTTACCCTACACCCTAAGTGGACAAATGGGGTCTATTTACCCTACACCCTAATTGGACAAATGTAAATGTAAATTGCAGTGCAATGTTAGTTTCTGGCTACTATGAAGTGAATAGTGACGCTTCATTTGTGCCTTTAGTTTTGGTCGGAGTAGGATGGGTGTACAAACATAAAATTCATCGGGAACTTTCAAGCAGAGTAGTTGATATCTAAAGGGTTCGCACTCTCAGGTCTCAAGGGGCAAAGTGAGTTCTCCACGAGATGACGATGATGATGATGATTATTATTATTATTACTTCTATCATTATTATTACTATTATCACTATTATTTGAATTGATATTATTGTCATTATTACTATCATCATTATTGTTGTTATTATTATTATTATTATTATTGTTATTATTATTATTATTATTATTATTATTATTATTATAATTATTATTAGTAGTAGTAATATTGATATTATTATTAATATTGTTACCTTCAGAGAGATATCAAGTATTTTAATCTGTTCTGTTGTGAATATTTTCATACCTCATAGAGGAAGTCAGCCATTGAAAAGGAATGGACTGACTGTTCTCTATTATCGCATCTTCCATGGTCTCATCCATCCAATACAATAGAGTACACGACTTCTTTCATCATACCAGTTCCCAGTTCTCCACATACAGTTCTTTGATAAACGGTCTCAGACTCAGTGATTTTTTTTGTCCCTTCATGGATTATTTATGTCATGAATTGTAATAGATATAGGAATATATCGTAATTATTGTTGTTTTTAGTAATTATGGTTGTTATTATTATTATTATTATTATTATTGTTATTATTGTTATTATTATTATTGTTATTGCTAGTAAATCAATACCTATTTCGGTTATAGAATTTTGATAAAGTGATGTTTGCTAATGCTAGGAGAACTAATTGTCAATGTGGAAAAGTCGCCCACCAACTACCAGTGTGCACTAATAATATGCAGAATGCAGTCTTGACTAGTGAAGATCATATTTCCGTCTATTATCGTGGAGTTTAAAAAAAGTTTAATTTAACAATTGATGTATTTTTAAAATACAGATATGTGACATGTTTGCACAGTTCCTGACTATGCCTGTTCTTCGTGGAATTTGTACATTTGCCAAATTTCATAGTTTTTGTCACAGAAGAAGTTTGTGAGTTTTGTGCTGAAGACTTTTCGGTCATAACTCCACTATGAATTATATAAATATATGTATATTATTATTCAATCATCTTTCTTTCACTCGGCACGTTTATATACATACATACATACATACGTTAGTACAGACGTATATTATATGCCTTTTTTTTTCTTCTCTTAACTTGTTCTAAACATTGCTCTTCCCCGAGTTTCTGGGTTCATTTTCATGTCTTTTCTTCTTTCCTTCATGTCTTTGTTTCTTTCCTTCATGTCTTTGTTTCTTTCTTTCATGTCTTTGTTTCTTTCCTTCGTGTCTTTGTTTCTTTCCTTCGTTTTTGTTTCTTTCCTTCATGTCTTTGTTTCTTTCCTTCGTGTCTTTGTTTCTTTCCTTCGTGTCTTTGTTTCTTTCCTTCATGTCTTTGTTTCTTTCCTTCATGTCTTTGTTTCTTTCCTTCATGTCTTTTTTTCTTTCCTTCATGTCTTTGTTTCTTTCCTTCATGTCTTTGTTTCTTTCCTTCATGTCTTTGTTTCTTTCCTTCGTGTGCTGCTCTTGCTGCTGCCTATTCTTTGTTACTATTTGACTAACCCTCCAAGCCTTAAACCTCTTCAGCATAGTTTCTCTGTTTCAGTTTTAGCTTTTTTACATTTGTACTATTAATTATTCCCTCCTCATTGACTCAAGTCATGCCTTATACGATGTCCAAGGGTGCATATATATGTATATACATGTATATCATACATATATATATATATATGACACTGATGGGTCGGTTGATTTGTGGACAATTATTATTTACTGACATATAACCCACTGTAAAAGAAGGAAAAAAATCAATGCTCACTGATTTTTCAGCAGTAACTCATAATTTGGTAAAAGTCAAATTTCGTAACTGGCAATATATTCTTTGATATCAGCTTCAAGTTTTATTAAGCAAAGGAAACCCTGTTCCAACTCCTCTTAGAAATTAACGATTCGAAGAACGTTTCGGGTCTCCTCTTCATCAGCCAACAAGCACATAAAACATAAAACAAAAAAAGACGAAAAATCTTAAGCTGTGTTTTGCCATGCCTATGGTGGTACGGTATGCCATATTATATTGATAATGGACTTATTTATCACAAGCACATTTCATCATAGTACATAGCACGTTTATGATCTCTACTTTTACACCAGGTTAGTGAAAACTTAATTTGAAGAGTATTACAATATGAATAGATATCTAAATATATTATAAGCCAAAATATTAATTCTATTATACATTCAATGAAGTTTGTGTTTCTATTTTTCTTCATATGACCCTTTTTTTGTTATAGCTTTTGTCAAATGTTAACTCTTTTCCTCCTTTTTGGATTTAAAGATATTATACGACTGTTTCATAACTTGCGATTTGAACGGTGACAGAGAGAAAGTGAGAATAGTGTTAAAAGATCTAATCGATCAAAAACATTTTTATCTCCCAAATTTAGAATTACAGTCTTGAAACGGGATTTCAATTTTGTTTGAATATTTAGATTTTGTTGGGGGTTTTTTTAAACTGTAACCATTTTACAGATGGATCTTTTGAATTCTATGAAATACGTATCCTGAATGCCAATTGATATTTATATATGTATTTATGTTTGCATGTATGAGGGCTTTGATATGATTGGTGTCGTTAGTTAAGGTAACTGTTGTATTTCTGTATCTCATTAGATTAATAGACCAAATAGTTTAGATGAAAAGGAATGTGTTAGCAGTATGGAGCGATACGTAGTGTTCATTTGTGGGTTGTGTTGCTTTTTTTTAAAATTTGTTCCGTCTCCTTCCTTCGTAAAATATTTTAAAGTCATTTTCATGAGTTGCTCAATCCACTTGTGTTTTGTGTTGCAAACATGTGGCAAATGATAACAGTGTAGATTTGCTCATCTTCAAGCCAATAAGAGCAAAGAAAATAATGATTGGGTTTTGTTTTGGGGTTGTTTTTAGGATGTTGGGTTTTTGGGATTTTTTTTACAATTTTTACATGCATGAATAATGATTTTTGAAAGAAGACGTTCTTTTCAACCTTATGCCAAAATTATTTATTGCTCATTTGAATTCAATTTTATCACATTTTTTGTTTCTTTTTCTGATCTTAGAAATAAAAATGCAAACTTTCAACTTCACAACCAATCTGTAGTTATAAATATTATAATTGCAAATGAGCCTGTAACAAAAGTCCACAGAAGCAACAAACTGGGCTGGTAATTGATAATTTAAAGTTGACTAGAAATTAGGGACTAGGTCAAACGGTACTAGACCGTCTAGATAAAATCAAACATCCCCGAGATAGTTCCTTTTAAGTTTTTTTTTCCTTTGACACTAAAAATAAAATACTGTAATTGCAAGCTTTCAGTTATGATAGCGGCCATGAATAAAGGTTGGGGTTTTTAAAGTAATTTACTTCCACAGAAACAAGTTGTATTATTTATTGTGATATGGATCTCAAGTCAGCTTCACAGCTATTATATATGAGAAATCTTCATCTTCAAAACCTGGAGTGACCATTTAAGCTACTAATAGTAGTACTATCTTGCGATATAGGAAATGATTTATGTATTTCATCACTCACTCATGTCAAAGTCATTTGGACACCGATAGGGAACCAGCGATTTTTCGTTATATATATTATATTCAGATTTATTTCTCCTTAAAGATTTATAGTTACAATTATGTATCGCAAGGCACTTAATGTTAAAGTTGCAGGTTTGTGCTGCATGCTATAAGATATTTGTATTTTTATATTTTTTTAAAAAGAATAGTGCGTTATTTACAAATAGATTTCAATGTTGTTATAATTGTGTTTACACAGTGATTATTTTTAAGCGCAATTTTCAGGTTTCATTGTGATCAATATGCATTCTTATTTGGCTTTGAAGAATGAAGCCTTTTAAACTTTTTCTTTTTGTTTTGATTTTTCTCTTGATTTTTTGTTGTTGTGTTTTTGTTGTCATCTTGCAAGCAGAGGCTCATAATTTAATTTTAGTTACACAATACGTATATACAAATTAAAATACATCTATTCCTGTTTTATTAACCCACTGATAAGCCCAACTCTTTTCAATAAAAAAGTCATACTCTTTAGCATTGGTGTTGTCTGATTTCTTAACAAACAAATAAATTAAATTAGATTCTATTAATTCATCCCTGGGGGGGAATTTGTCTTTAGGATCTATTCCGAGGGTAAACCGGAATAACCGCAGGCGTCAGCCGCAGTGTGGCACTGCAAAGTGGGATCAAGATCTTGACAAAAAACCTCAGTGCTTCCACCGGGATTCGAACTCGCAACCTCTTGAACCAAAAGCAAGTGACTTAACTCTTGGGCTACCGGCTCCCCTCAACAGAACAGAGAGCCTTGTAACGAGAGTGTGTGTGTGTGTGAGAGAGAGAGAGAGAAAGAGAGAGGGAGAGAGAGAGAGTTGGGGCCAGACTTTCATGCTCAAGGACAATGCCGTGGACCAAAAGGCACCACCAGGAAAGCTCAGATCCAGCTCACTGGGTACAAAGCACTCTCACGCAAACCCAGACTAACCGCATTCCAACCAAAAAGATCCAACATCATTCTCATGCATGGCTGAATATTGAGCTGGAATTCAAGATCAGCCTGTCTAAAAAGAAATGGTGTTATGGTGTTAGTAGTTTTAGTGTTAATGACAGTTTTATGTTCAGCCAAGGGCGCTGTTTGTCCAGTCTTCCTTTGTTTTCTCGAAAAGAGGTATGCAAAAAATATGAAAAAGATGTAGCAACATGTATAAACAAATAACAATACAAAGATCGTTATGGGTCTCCCCTTCATCAGCCAACAAGCACAAAAAAACAAAACAAATAACACAAATGGAAAATCTCAAACTGTGGGAATCACGGTGATGTTGACGCTAGGACGACCACTGTGCACAGCAAAAACGGCGTGTTCGGTGTAGAATGTTTCTTTTCTTCCACCACCACCTTAATATTAACTTTTTTCGCCTTGTAAGCGCCATTTGTACTTCGTGTGTTGACGTGAAAATGTATTTGAGCAGCCGGCTCTGGCCCGGCTCCGTCCTGGTCTACTATGCATGCTTTCATGGACCGGGTAACCGAGTGAGGCACGGCCGGGTCCACTATATTAGTACCCTTAATGTGCTTGTATCCACTTATCACCAATATGGGTGCTAAGGCTTTTGAATATGTACTGAGCGCCGATATGGGTGCTAAGGCTTTGGAGAAATTCCCTTACTGGTGTTCACTGATCACTAATATATTTGATGAGGCTTTTAAGGGTTTACTGTCCTTGTGTTTACCGTTATAGTTGCACATGCTTTTGTAGAATTACTGCACTGGTGTTCACCAATATGATTGCAAAGGCTTTGAGTTGATAATTATTTGTTTTCAAATTCATTGATCACCATTATGGGCGCAAATCCTTTTGAAGTTTTACAGTACTGATAACCAATATGGGTGCAAAGACTTTTGATGATTTTTTTGCACCAGGATGGGGAAAGAAAATTTCACTTGGCTGTTTATCTTCATTGGGTTTGATTTTTGTTTTTTTGTTTGTTTGTTTTTTGGGGGGGTTCTTCTTAATTTTTGTAATTGTTGGCTTGTTTTAATTTGGTTGTTTGAATGGATGGAATTTTCTGTTGTACAGCATGTCTTTTTTAAAAACTGTATAAATTATCTTGAATGTTTAAAAAAAATTATAAAGTGTCTGATCTGTTTAGGTAAACACGATCTTTCAAGAAATGCCACAGAAAAAAGTATAGCGTTTGTTTGCAGGTTTCCAGAGAAATTCATGATCTTGGAATGTATCCACCAGAAAAGCATAGGCTACCCTAGAAGTGTGTGGTGTTGCACCATATTTCTGAAACCATTCAGTCTCACTGCCCATGTTTCTTTTCCTCCTAGACAAATTTTTTAGACAACCGTTCGCCATTTGTTGATTATGTATTACTCTGAATGATTTTCTTTTCTTTTTTCTTCATTTGCAAATTTCTGTTCTGAATGAAGTTATCTTATTCGATATGTGTAACTAGGATCAGATAACCTTACACCGAAAGGTAGAAAGGAAATGATAAAAGAAAGAACAAGGATTTTATGATATATATTTTTATATAGAAAAAAGCATTTAGTTTCCTTATGTTCCAACAGATATTTACATTAATGCTTAAAATGTGATGTAAGTACACTCAAACCTTGTTATACCGCCAACCGCGGGACCATTAGAAAGTTGGTGTTATGTCGAGTGCAGAAGGCAGGTTGCATATTGGACCACATGATGACTGAAATTATGCAGTTAGCCCCCCTTGTCCTTTTTGCAGACAACAAAACCACATCCCGTTCAGAAAGTTCACAAAACATGGCTTTTGATTTGATTTTTATAATTAATATCTCTTTGGTAAAGTTTCCACAGTTTCTATGGCTGTTGGGGAACACCTGAGGCTACAACATCATGTTGTCTGGTTCTGATATGAGTAATATTTAACAGTGTATTGCTTCTTGTACCAAACAAGGTTTATTGGCACA
>JARFNW010134346.1:0-11019 GCA_031763155.1 Dirona albolineata | reverse complement strand
ATATCAATTGTGCGCCTACAAATTTTAATGCATTTTGTAAACAATTTTGTAAGTCTTGCATGAGAACAACATAGTTATTATAGATGACAAGAGTGGCATCAGGATTCAAATTTCACGATTATTTTGATTGGTTTTATGCATTGATTGGTTGCGAAGGTATCCACTTCATCATATTTTCATCAGAGAAGATCTGAAAGGTTGCATCCCCAGCTCTATTACTTTATGATTTATTCTTATTTTCTTGTTTTGTTTATTTATTGATTTATGTATTTTTCGTTTGCCTTCTACTTTTATTCTCCTGTTCATAGCATTTGTCTTACGTGTAGGTCAAAGGACTCCTCAAGCACCAATACTGTAGAATCTGCCTTTCATTTTCCTTGTAAAAATGTCATACTGAGAATTGGGTACTTTTATATTTTTTGGGTCATTACGTGACCTGTATGTATTCTTTTTATTTTTTATTGGACCACACAATCCTAAGTAGCCTGTGTCTAAGATGAGTGCATTTGTAATTGGGATTTTTTTTCACTCTAGTAATTGCTAAATAATTGATTTTATAAAATGATGTGTTTGGAAAATATGGTATTATATTTCATGCTAAATTAGGTATTTAACAAACATATATTTCTTTCATACAAATTTCCCTCGTTTTGGAAATTTGGTATTGATTATTTCTATTTTGTAATGTGTATTTAGATGCAAGCTGGTGGTGAATGAATTTGTTTTCAAATTATTTGATTTGTATTATTGCTGTTGTAATTTGTATGATTATCAATGTGTTTCTAAAAACAAATGTCTTTCTCTGTTGGAGGTAAATGATGCATCATTTCGCAAGACAGTATGCATTCATTTCTGGGCATATACATTTATGTTTGGAACACATATGATTAAGTATGATGGGTATGGGTTATGAGGATTCAAGGTTCAATAAATATACTTGTATTTTGACAATCAGTGGTTGTTCATATATAATTTGTGTATTATAAAAGCAATTTATATGTTGTCAGTCTGAGGCAGTTTCTCATATTGCCTCTTGTTTTATTCGTGCAATAATAAAGTAAGAATAAAGTGTATTTATATAGCGCCTTCCATATCTGTCGTCATCTCAAAGCGCTTCAAACAATCTGCTCCCCTATGCTATGATCATCGTCATCAGTCATCATCTACACCTATTTTTCCACTTGATGCTTAGGGCAGCGACAAAGGATCTCCTGCTCTGTCTGTCTTAGGGCACAGCCAGACATACGCCCGACACTGACAGTCAGACACCGACAGCCATTTTACTTTGGGTGGTCCTTTCAACTAAAAAATGTTCCGTGGAAGTCTGTCGGGTGTGTATTTGAAAGGGATCACTGTTTTACCTATCTACACCATATATTCTCCACATGCTATTAAAAAAACCGTTGGTCTCCGACGGTGCTGGTGTATGTTTGAAACCACCGTTAGGCCGACTTAGTCAGCGTTCCACAGGTATGCTTGAGGGGCCTCTGTCGCAATCTAGATGGCTTATCTTGGCAACACATCTACAAACCACCTCCATCGCCTCATGATTATTATTGTAGCAATGTCCTTTTGGCCTCCGTGCTACGTGACAAGCTTATTTAGTTCTATTTGTTTGAGGGCACATCCACAGGACACCCCAGTACTAGAGAGCTAACACAGTTCCTTGGATAATATACTTTTAAGGAGGACAGGTAAACAATTTACTGGTTGTTTGGATTAAAATTTTGCAGACTATAGGCCCACTTTCATGCATGTATACGGTGAAGAGGTGTGCAGTGTGCACACTGCTTATTGAGTTTACTCAACTCAAGTGCTAGGTCTATTTCCATTTTGACTAATCTTTACGAGTTGACCCACATTTGTCATGTAAATTGAGGTAAATATATAAATTAACCCAAATATTGAAGTTAACAATTTTATGGCGGTCGCAGTTATAAAATTGAAGTGGCGTGCGTTTGTTGAAGTTATATTATATAGCATCATCTTCCAACGCTCAGATGTGGGCTCATGTTCCACACACCCTGTAACTGTAACGGTAAAGGCTACTCTGTGGCATTCTCTTAAAGATTTTTGTAGCTGCAATGTGTGGTCATGTGTAGGAGCAACTGGACCTTTCACCCAATCCAAGAACGCAAGAACTTCAGGTCCATCACCCAAAAAGCCAGGTGAAGTAATTTATCCAGAGAAAAATAGTAGGTTAATGTATATTGGAGGGATGGGACAGGACACCAGATAACTTGGCACCAGCAGCTTGATTCGGTTTGTCGCTGAATGTCAGACTGGTGATTAATTCTAACTGACCATAAACAGTGTCGGTCGGTTAGAATTAATCACCACTGTCTGACGAACCAAACCAAGCTGCTAGTGCCAAGTTGTTCGGTGTCCTGTCCCGTCCGGAGTCCTGTCCCTCCACTATAGTGTCAGTGAGAGGCTCCCTGTTCAAGTACTAAATGCTTCATTGCATTATCAGAGATACTCATGTTTGGGTGTTCATCTCAATATGTTCATACTAACAGGAGAGTCAGTACGATACCTGAATTGCCTGGCTCCCTTAGAAAATATGATTGTCTTATTTGGGTGATCAGCCACATAAAATGGGTGCAGTCGTGAAGGTCACCACTCAATATATATTGAGTTTGAAACCATGTTTTTTTTGTGATGGCATGGCTAAGTTGGTAGCCAGTCCAGTCTGACTGCTGTTGTTGGCAAGACGGTGTTGCTGCTGTAGGTAGGCATGGGTTTGGGCCTCCTTTCAGCAATCTTTCTTCTATTCTTGTTTATTGTCTCTCAATCTGGCACTGTAACATGTTCCTACTATTATTCTATTTACCACCAGTGCCCGCTCCCTATTCACTGATGCCTTCGGCATGATTCAACCCATCACCTTCCATACAAAAATACAAGAAGCAAAACGAAGAATACACGCTATTATCATGAAACTAGTTAAATTTGAAGAAACCCAAAAACAACACAGCTGAATTTTCATTTCATTATATTTATTCCAAATTTTAATATCACAGATCAGTGTAAGTACATTTATTGTAAATTATTATGAGACTTTCTTTATTTCATGACCTAAGCAATACTGTGGGGTAGGGATTTATTCATTACGCTGAGGCATGGTGCAATCAATATTGTTTTGCATAGTTTTAAAGTTTTAAATATAACTTCAGATTTTAAAATATACCAATATATGAGGTAAATTCATTTTCATTATTGAAAAAAAACAACCTAATTTGTACCTTGTTTACAAAATAAAACAACCTTTGTGATTACTATTAAAATGGAAAGAAGAGGAAACTAATATTTCTGAGAAAACAAAAGCAGCCTATTTATTTATTTATTTATTTATCATCTTAGAAACAATCTTTACACATAAAAAAAACGTAATGGAAAATAATTTCTATAATTTGAAAATAGTAATTTGATTAAAACAAACACAAGAGAGGAAGAAACTTATAAGGCTATGATTGCAGACATTATAACATGCATTTACTACTTTTTCTTTTTGCCGGCGGGACTCTTTTTCCTTCCTTTGGGAGATTTGGCCTCCAGCTCAGCCTTCATGGCAGCTTCCTGGTTTGCAAGCTCCTCAACTCGCAACTTTTCTTCGTCCAAGAATCGTTGTCGAATGGCCTCTCTTGGAATGTTAATTCTCTCTCTTGCAGCATCCAATGTAGACTGAGTCAGCAATGGTGAAATGCATAATAGAATCAAACAGGGCAGGAAGGGAAAGAATAATATGTGGGTGGTTAAAATTATAAAAAAACATGAATTGAAGAAAAGTCTTTCTAGGGATGAAAACATAAAAAACCACAAAAAAAACAAAAAAATATGCTCATGGAAAATTTAAGCCTATAAAAAGAGACCAACATTTAACCACAGTTTGCTTTTTTTGTTTTTCTTTTTTTCTTCAATGTCTTGTAATACAGGTACTAATACTAATAGAAATTTGACGCATAAATCCATTTTATTCTAAGGAACAAAACCACTGAATTTGTTATTATTAAATCTTGCAGTGTCATCCCCACTAAGCGCACCAACCCTAACTCTAACATGCACAGACTCAATTATTGGGGAAGGTTTGTGATAAAAATACATGGTCTACTGCCACTGCCAGTTATCCGACATTGACTGTTGCTGCTAAAAGTATCCGATAAGGGATGTTGGATAAGTCAATTTGCCCGTTAGAATACTGGTAGCCAGTAGGGGACAGCTGTGTCACCCTTCAGGTGATGATCACCGTCATGACCAAATGCTGTACCATTGGCTAGCCACATGTCTATCGCAATTACACTTGCTTTGTTTCCATCCAGGAAGAAGGCAAGTTGAAGAATTGTTTGCTAAAATTGGCATAAATTTGTGAAAATCTTGTCTGGCCACGAGTTTGGAAATATCATTGTGTGTCAAATAAATGGACATTAATATCATAATATAATACCCATTTGTTCCTAAAATAAAAATATTGTCACATAGACAATAGGGGTAAAAAGTTGTAATTCATTGTGATCGTAAACAGCTTTCGGATATCTGGCATTTAGTAGTAGACTGTAGTACTAACAACAATAAGGATAGAGAGACAAAAGGAAAACAAGAGGAAGAGAGAGAAACAAGCACACAAACATTCCTATTGTACATTAGATAATGCCTCCTTCTGGATCACCAGAGAGGGTCAGTGCAGGTAGATTTTTGTTATGCATAAAATAGTAGCACCCTGACAGACCTTTTCTTTTGAAAGCACAACAGTGTTTCTAATAGAGATGAGATAATACATACAGTATCACATAAAGTCAAACCATATTCTTTTACCAGACAAGAAACTATTAGTAAGAATCATGAGATATGCAATAACTGCTTACACTTACAGAAATTTGATTTTGTCTGAGGAAAAGTGGGTTTTTTTTCTTTTCTGGTGCTTATATGACCTTGATTTTGAAATGATATTGAATGAACCACATGAAAAAGAATGTATTTTTCTTTTCTTTTTGAAGATTACATGACCACATATAACATAGAAATGGTTTAAAATCTCTCATTAACTGAGCAAATATTCAAAAGCGCAAAAAAAGTTCTATGCTATCTATGATCAAATTGACCCACACCAAGATTGAATGTAGTAAAAAATCTATGGATTTGAGCCACAGACATAAATATATAAACGTAAAGCAGGACAATTCACATATATTTATTTCTCCGGGACCACATTTTCAGGAGACAAATAAATACACAATGAACAACACAGTTCCAAGTGGTAATATTAATCGTACATGCAGAGAAAGGAGTCATGTTTTATGTTTTCGCAAAATTTGGCAGGTCATTACTCTTGATTGACATAATGACAAACCCTATTTGATCTGAGTCTGAGTGAGCCTGATAAATATCATAGTTTGAAGAGTTTCACAGAATTTCATTTCAGTTTAAAAGTTGATTAAAAAAAATAAAAATCAGTTGATCACCAGTGGATATTTTGTGTGTGTGTGCATGTGTGTGTATGGAGGGGGGGGGGGGGAGATGTATTTTTACAATCTATACTAAAAACTAAACTGATGTTAAGCAAAGCTTACAGCTACTAAAATTGCAAGTCAGTGGTTTGGTTCCCTACTGCAAGAGGAGAGGAAGAAAAACTACAGGAGACGAAGTTGGGAGGTCAGTTTTTATCTAAAAATGCAGATGATGCTAGAGACAGTGCATCGTCAAATCGATACCCTTATTCTATTTCACAGATTTCAGCTGTTTTGCAAAGAATCTTTTAATTCAGACTTTTACTTCAAATAATATTTTTTCAAAAATGTAATTCATTTTCTCATCAGTTTATATCAGTATATTCAGCTTAAATGTGTTCCACTACATTTTCGGATGATCTTAGTGCAAATGACTTTGTTTAATTATTATATATACATTATATGTTTGTCAGAACAACAGAAAAGTCAGCTTATCAAATATCTTTTCAAATTGATTAAAAAGCACCTTGGTTTTGTAATGTAAAATATGCAATAAATCAAGGTAAACAAAGATGACACTGGAGACTAACTCAATTGAAACACTGAATACAATTCCTCTTTCTAAAAAACAGAATGTCTGACACTAATGAGTATTGAAGACAATCAGCAGAAATGGATTTCTCTTTGTACATCCTTAAAAGCAAAAGCTACAAAATTACTTCAAAATCAAATAAGTTAACAACCAATGACATATAGAATAAAAAGTAAAAATACAAAACATCATATACAACAAGATCACACATAATATTGATATTGGAGTTAAAAGTAAGCATGAGCAATATTTATTTTCCCCAAAGATAGCAAGGTATTCTAATCTACATTTGCCACAACTACAGGTCTACACATCATCCAGTTCAGAATCATGGATCGAGTGAGCAGACTCCAAAGAGCCAAAGTCACTCAACATCGAGGAAGTCAGCAATCGCGTACGACGATAATTTACCAGACCAGAATAGTAGGCAGCTCTGTGTCTATCCACAGAAAGCTAAGAAAGTTTTGATATGTCAGCAAAGAGGGGGGGAAAAAAAGTATTTGTGAGGTAGTACTTGTGATAAATATTTTTACTAAATTTTCAAAATTAACCTTTTGACTACCACACATGATTTAAGGTTACGACCGAAGTCAGTTTTGGAAAATATGGTTGACCACGATCAGCTATACTTGTCAATCGACTGATCGATCCACAGTCTTTTATGAATAGTACTGCCAAAGTAGAGGAAACGAATGAAGCAAAATAGGTTTGTAAAAATCATGAACCGTCATGAAACAGATCAAAATGACCAGCTTTTATCGGCTGAGTGATTGGTCGCATTCTTTTATCAAGTGAATCAGCCAGCAGTAGTCAAAAAGTTAATAAAAAACTCACAGAATCTAAAAATATATTATTTTTTATGGTTTAACCACTTCGTTGCAAAATTCCCAGAAACGTATTCAACTGCAAGGCTGTCCCAAAAAGTGAAG
This sequence comes from Dirona albolineata, assembly GCA_031763155.1. Lineage (NCBI taxonomy): Eukaryota > Metazoa > Mollusca > Gastropoda > Nudibranchia > Dironidae > Dirona > Dirona albolineata. The sequence goes on along the minus strand of JARFNW010134346.1, from coordinate 4,054 downwards.
GTACAGATAGACAAATTCACAGTAAAATATTTCAGAAAACTGAAAGCGCAAGGAGACAGTGAGTAGTATCTTGTATGTTCTATCACATTAAAACAGTCTTGATATTTACAGCATGTGCATGTGTGATGTTACAACAAAGACGGCTAGGTAGGGTCTCCTAAAGAACAGTGGACAAACACAGATTATGTGCAAGATGCGATAAGATTTTACTAAAGTCAATAACAGGTTCAAACAGAAATCTATATTGCATTGGTTTATTCGATCCCAAAGCTTGTCTAGGTGCAAGTGGATGTAGTCGATAATGTCGGTTTCTAGGATAGTATTTTTAGGCTTGTGTGAAAATGGGAAATATGTGTCTTATCTCAATGAAATCTATGTGTATAGACGTAGCACAGTCGTGCCTGTAACCTATGCACAATGTTTCAACCCTATTCCAAGAAGCATCCTGCCTGTATTAATCAATGCTTGTACCTTACTTTTGGGACACCTTTTATGTTTCCTTGCGGAAACTGTCGTTAAAAAGCACCTGGCCTAAAATTTTAATATTCAAAAAAAAAGCAGAGGAAATTTGAAGAGCGTAAACATAAGTTTAAAGGCCCAAATGATTCAGACTTTGAAAGAATCCAACTTAAAAATTTTGGTAAAAATGGTCGAAAGACAAAAACAAAGGAAAGAAATGACCATTTACATTTAACAAGAGTTCAACAGATTAGTACAGCATTATGTTAGAGAAAAAAATGACACGGTTAAAGATTTTGTTGCAAGCTTGGAGAGTATAGTATTTTTTAATTTTAATTTGTCATTGTTAGTGACATTATGCTGAAACACTGGAGCCTTAAATCAGTAATAAAATAGTTTTTAAATTCTATCATTTTTAGTGGAATTTAAATAAAAAAAGATTTTTAAAAACTTTCAGTAGAATAAATTATAGAGACCTGGTTTACATGAATCAAAATGAAGAGTGGAAATAAGGAAAGAGTGAAAAAAATTTAAAAGCACTGCGCAACAAAGTGGTTAACGTTTTTACTATGACATGATGTTATAGTGTAAAATACTCCTGCTTAATTGTGAGAATAATAGGACAAATTTACGATATATAAAGATTATAATTGATAAGTAATTCATGTATTGTTTTTGTCATTAGAAGCCAGTGCATTATCTTTACATAAAACTGACATGCATGCTATAAGAAATAGATGACCTTGAGAATAAACAGAGTAGTGAACCATTCTATATTAAGAGCGTATACGAAAAAATACTCCCTTATTCTTTGGTGAGGTTTGATGAAGCATTTACAAATTTTTCGTAGTAGTAAGTCATGTGAAATTTTCTACACTCCAATTACTACCTTTTAAAACTCCCACAATGACCTTTGTAAGTCTACACATATTAAACAACCAAATTTTTGTGAATGCACACATTTAACGACTGAGCTTTTGTTCTCCTTATCGTGTTGATGACAATGTGTCTATATCTCACACAAAAACACAGACAGTGAACATGATTTATAAAATAAACGTGAACATAAGTCGTTTGTTTAAAGGAGACCCATACAGCAATTTATGCAACTCATAATCATATGTCAGTTCAATTTTGAAACAAATCTATCTCTTCTATTAAAAGAGTTTTTTCTTCCATACTCATTTCCTAAGAGAAATACTTGTAAGACTACCTCTGGTCAGCTCCATTTCTAAAACAAATCTACCTATTTTTTTGTTTGTTAAAAGAGTTATTTTAATTTTCTCACTATTGCATTTCTTTAATGTATAGAAAAAGTTTGTAAAATCTCTTACCTGCAAAGCCTGGCATTGCTCAAGTTGTTGGATTTTGGTTTTGTTCCGGTTTATTCTATCTGCTTCCCTCCATTTCTCCACTCCTTCCCTAAAGGCCTTGTACTCGGCTAACTCTTGTTGACGTTTGGCTAAGAGTTTCTCCGTTTCTACTTCATCAAGGAAGCGTGGTTCTTCTAACGTTTTCCTAATGACACACAAAAAAATGGTTGTTTTTTTTTTCTCTCTTTTTCAAAATTCTTTTATAGCATTCTCAAAAATAACAATCAACACTCTTCTTCATAGTGCAGCCCAAAAGCAAAATAAAAAAACCGAACTGATTTCATCATAAGGGATAAATTGATAATAATATAACAAAAAGGAAAAAGAAAAAAAGAAAAGAGTAAAGTCCAGGAAAAAGAATAAGAATATGACCATGGTGATGATGATGATGATGATGATGATGATGATGATGATGATGATTTTTAAACATGGTATTCTTCAATCATCTAATAAAAAACCAAAGACACAAAAAACAAAAAACCAACCAAGACTCACTTAATAAATGGACCAAGGTCAAGGGGCTCCAACATTTCTTTGGCCGCTGGGGCTGGGGGTGGTTCTAGAGTCAACGTTGTCTCTGATTCGAAATGGTCCCCCAAGGATACAGGTGTGGCAGGGGTTTGATCCTCAGCGGAGGTTGATATAGTAATACCAGACTCCACGGTTGTGACGGTGTCTGATGCAGTGATGGTTTGGTCTTCTTCCGACGACTGAAGTTTGATAGTGTGGGAATTGAGGTACTTCAATCTAGACTGCAATGCCTGCAAAGAAGAAGTAATGTAGATTAAGTTGTTTTTTTTAAGCCAAAAAGTAAGTCATTAATAGAGCCCTTAGGTCCTTAGATCCGGTGCTCATCCCAGTTTCTGTAGCCTGAAACTGACAATATAACTATCAAGGATTACTTCACCAGTTGTAAGCTGGTATCCATTTCTACTTTTAGGTCGAGTGAGGCAATTGGAGTATAGTTTCTTGCCCAAGAAAATCAACAAGGTGACTTGGGCAGGATTTCAACCCACGATCTTTGACATGAGAGTCTTAGCCACTCAACCACAGAGCCTCCTAATAATTTCACAGATTTATGTCCCTTAAGAAAACGGGACAGATTTTCTGTTTAGAGGTATGGAGTTCAAATCTATCACTGAATGTAAAGGAGCAGGGAGCACCTACATGGCTGAAAATCTTGGATAACTTTGTTTGTTATCTGTTCCCTTTAGTACTGTAATTAAACAGTGTAGGGACACTCTGTGTCAGGCCGTGGACAGTGTACAAGGCAGAAGGCATCGATGCACAGACCCACCTACAGCATATCCAGGTTAAGTGCAAGTCTATGCCCCACTAGTACACACACTGATACAGGGTTGGGAAATCTATGGATCAAGATTTTTAAAGCAAGCAGGGGATAAGCCTACTGTGCATCTGGGATAACTACCAATCTAATATCCAAACTCTGTACCTTAGCAGCTCTTCCTGGTTCGGCATCTTCCCACGCTTTCTTCATGGCCCTGATCTCATCAGCTCTCTCTGTGTCTTTCTTCACTTCAATCTCCTCCTTGATAAAAAAAAGAGGGGGGTGGGGGGGAGAAAGGGTGAAACAAAGGGGGAGAAAAAAAGGGGGGGGGGGCAGAAAAAAAGACCCATTAAGTAAGGTAAAGTCAATAATGGCCAAGGAACTTCAGGGTTTTTTAAAAAAGGGTTCAAAGGCTGTGATAATGATAGATTGGAACCCATGGTAGTTTTCTAATTCAATATCGATTGTTACAAAATCTATCAGAAAAAAAACCCCAAAACAAAACAAAACAAAAATTAATAAATATAATGCCATATTCTGAAATGACTTTTCAGATTATTTTTTTGCATGTTACAGCTAGGTAGCGTGAATACGTCGTGAAGACAATTACTGAAGAGTGTATATAGAATATAACTAAATTATAGATATTACTAAAGATGAGTAGATCAATGAGTAGATCAGAGCAATGAACAATTGTGATGTTCAATGTCATTCGTTTTTTCATTTGATCAAATGTGAAAAAACAAAAAAAATCTGAAATTAAAGGCTTTCTCCTGATATTGTGATTTCTGTTCTGTATGCAACTCTTAAGAAACTGAATACCAGAGTGCCTTAGATAGAGCATTCTGGTGGATTTGTGAGCTTTAGAAGTGACTTATTATTATCATGCTTATTCTTCTCGGGGGGGGGGGGGGGGGGGGGGGGGGGGGCGGGG
>JARFNW010134335.1:0-11020 GCA_031763155.1 Dirona albolineata | reverse complement strand
TTTTATTATGGAAATTAACTAAAAAACGAAAAGTGAACGCGCAACAGCTCCGAACGCGAAAGGGCTCCGGCGGTATAATAATATTGATTGATATTTAAAATTATGGTAGTGGCAGTGGTAGAGTCTAGAGTAGAGGGTGGTGGTAGTGTCAATCTAGTCTAGATCTACACACAGTACAGTAGTCAAGTCTACAGCCACATCGTGCGGATTGTGATTGACAGTTTGACAGCCAGTAAATCATTTACATTGATGGGTCGCCGATGTCAAGCGCCTGTTTCAGATAGGACGAAGGAAAATGCATGCAAAATGCCTTTCCCAAGGGCATACCACCAGGGTGGGCCGAACGGGAATCGAACTGTATTAGTATTAAATTGTTTTCTCGAAGTCGAAGGAAGAGGATAGTTGCCAGGCTTAGTTAATTAGTAACTACTCATCCCATACCCGCCTGTGGTGATAAATCACATTTTTTGCATCTTCAATGTGGATAGGAAGAGCAGGTCATCAACAAATGAAAAAGGTAGAATACGCATGCTCAGTACCGTGCAGATTGACAGCCAGTAAATCTGTACGGTACAGACAGTACTAGTACCGTGCAAAAAGACACTTCCTAAAATTATTAACATTATTTTCATTTTGCTTTTCAGTCTCATCGGAAATTTTCCGCACCAAGGCATGGTTCCAAAGGCTTTTTGCCAAGGAAGAGAAGTCGCACCCACCGTGGGAGAGTCAAGGCTTATCCCAAAGATGACAAATCAAAGCCTGTTCATGTAACATGTTTCATTGGCTACAAAGCTGGCATGACCCATATTGTTCGTGAAGTGGATCGTCCTGGCTCCAGTAAGTCTTCTGCCTGTACTGTGTACTGTTACTGTTGTTAGTTAGAGACTGATGAGTTGATTGCAGACTATAATAATTGTGGACTAGTTCCCAGTAACTAAGAGCGGCATATAGACTAGGGACCACGGTGAGTCATCGTGCACATGCTTTGCGCAGTCGGTAATTACCCATTAACCTATTTGACGTAATTTACGAAGCCGTATAAAAACTGCAGAGATGAAAAATTGAAAAATTCTGACTCATACTCATAGTAAACCTATCAATAGTAATAGGGTCAGTTATTTAGATCAACCTTTTTTCTAAAGATTTAAGTTGAAGTTGTTATATGATGCTCAAGTACATTTTACGGGTCACTCACACGATCGGTCAAATCCCTGATATGCCGCCATTTTGGATTTGCTGTCAATTGCCATCAATCAAATTTGTGATGTGTAATAAGCTTATTGACACGCTCGATTCTGCAGTTTCGATAGAATTACATACTTACATAACCATATCTTGCGAACGAGACCGGATTTTCTCGCGAATACTATTATGGGATAGCTCATTTTAGATCCTTTCATTTGATTGGTTGTTGGTCAAAATACGTTAACAAACACTAGCAATCTAAAAATTGCCAACATGAGTTAAACAAAGGAATGCATTGTCCGACCCGTTAGGTTAATGGGTAATTACCGACTGCGCAAAGCATGTGCGCGATGACTTATCGGGGTCCCTAGTTGAAGAGAAGGACCACTCAACACTAGTCATGTTAGTGTGAGGGCTAGGGTGAACAGAAAATAACACGTTATTTGAATTAAATAAATGACTGATTACGATACTAACTGCAGGAAGCATTTAGTTATTTATAGGCCCCAAATAATAAATACACACTTCGTCTATCAAGTACTGTATTCTGCCTAAATTCTCGCCTGCCCAATTAAATCTGTTCCTTCTGATTTTAGTTTTGTCTATTTTCGTATAGATTATAATATATTTAAAAGCTAGAGCTTATAACTTATATCTATTCTCATTCTCTTTAATTCAGAGGTGAACAGGAAGGAAGTGGTAGAGGCTGTTACAATTCTGGAGGCACCTCCAATGGTCTGCGTTGGTGTTGTTGGCTACATTGAAACCCCCTCAGGTCTGCGAAGCTTCAGGACTGTCTTTGCTGAACATCTGAGTGAAGAATGTAGGCGTCGTTTCTACAAAAACTGGTATGATATGTTGAAAAGTGACAACTCAATTATTTGTCCATGATATTTTACTTGTTTCCTCTTTCTCCCTTTTTGTGATGTCAATCCATGGCAAATGAACTTTGACTGGGTTTAGATTGGTGTCATTTAATTTGCTTTCAGTTAATATACTTTCAACAACCACTCATCAATTTTTCTATATATATGTATGGTTTGCAGGCCGGAATTAAAATGTTGAGAAGCAATGGAGGTAATAATAGGACTAACTATAGTCAAGAGGTAATTGTAATAGTCTTTATGAACTTTTTTTTTGTTCCTTCTTCAGTCTCAATTTAAACAATTGTTTCTACTCTCTTCCACCTGTGCAATTTTGAACCGTTGCTCCTCTCAGCATTACATTTGTATATTATACCAGGGCTCTTTATAGAGCTTTTTGGTCTATACAGCAGCTGATGAGCGTGGTTGGCCATAATTGTCCAGGTTCAATCTCCTCTCTTGGTTTTGTGCCATGATGAGATTTGTTATTTAGCTGGCTTTTAATTTTCACCAGCAGGCTATAAATCCTGAACCCTTGTTGGATAATTGTGTGGAAGGGTAAGAAATAAGGTAGGTAAGCATATTGTAGTGTGTGAGAATTATCTTCGAAGACTTCGTTTTCTTCACTTTAAATGTTTGGCAATTGATCGTTTTTGGCCTATTAAAAAAATGTCATTTTTCTTTTCTTGTTGATGTTCAGGCTCAAATAAAACTCATAATTCATATCAACATGTAATGTAATGGACATATGATGAAAAAATGGACTAGTTTCTTTGCAAGGAAACTCTGAACTTCAGCTGAAGAATTAGTACCATGTTGCCTTCCTCTGATGTTCATAATTAAGCATTGAAATTAGTGACGATCCAATGACTTATTAGGGGTTTGCTGACACTTTTTTTGTTGTAAATCAGGTCTAGCTGCAAAAAGAAGGCATTCACCAAGTACGCCAAAAAGTGGGCTGATGACACTGGCAAGAAGGAAATCAGAACTGACCTCAACAAGATTAAGAAGTACTGCAAAGTTGTTCGTATCCTTGCACACACCCAGGTAAATTTTCATTGAAAATGTGTATTTGATTTGTCTGTAAGCTGACAGCCATTTATGCAGAGATGCCAACTTAGATCGTAGATGTTTCATGAGTCTAAATGGCTATGTAATCAACTACGTCTGGGCAGAAATTGATATGGAGCCCCCCTGTCCCCAACAGTGAAATGGGCAGCTAAATCTATGCAGAAGTCAGCGTGGAAAGCAATGGCAAACTACCTCATGCTGTATGGCTAATACTTTTTGTCTTTATACTTGTATACCCTATGCTCAGTTGAGTAGAGAGCTTAACTATGACATGGTTTCATATTAGGGTCGTAACATGTATTGGATAACTTAATGTTTGTGAGAATTTTGTTTGTATTAATTGATTGGCTGTAGTCAATGTTAAGAATATTACATAACATTGAAGTAAATACCCTAGCCTGTTTTTCTGTCCACTTTTGTTGTTATTGAACTAGATTTAAAGGTGTATCTATCTTTTCCCTGGTGTAGACCAAGCTCTTGCGCAAACGTCAAAAGAAAGCCCATTTGATGGAGATCCAACTGAATGGGGGATCTGTGGCAGACAAGGTGGACTGGGCTGAAAAGCACTTTGAACAGCCCATCAGTGTTTCCTCTGTCTTCTCTCAGGATGAAGTGGTTGATGCTATCGGGGTCACCAAGGGAAAAGGAGTCAAGGGTAGGTAGTAGTTTCTGCCAACACCAGATGAGTAGTTTTTTAAATGCTGTATGCTTAATTCTAAGAAAAAGTGGGAAAACAAGGAATTAAAAGACATTTTTCTGAATGTTTTTAATATTGTTGCACGACAAATAAATGATAATAGCTATAGTTAAGACCAACAGGCATGGCATTCCAAAGTATAGATTATTGTTAGTCATAAAATGAACATGTGATGAGAATATGGACTAGTTTCTTTGCAAGAAACTCTGAACTTCGACTGAAGAATCAGTACCATGTTGCCTTCCTTCTGATGTTCATGTATCTAAAACATATGTCAAAAGTCTGAATTTAATACTTGTTTTCCTCACTGACAATTTAATCTAGCATTGGTTAAATTCATTGTATCCTCATCTTTTTACTTGAAAGATTTTGAATTTCTCCTACACTGAATATTTTGGCCCTTTCATCTTTGGTAGTATGTATGGGGAATTCCTGTTAATTTCACATGAAATAACAAAGTTTCCAACTATAATAATAAAGCCAACTATGGCATCTAAAGTAAATATGTTAACATCTTTCTATTTTTCTTTCAATGCTATTGTACCTTTCAGTGTTCCCTTGTTAGTCAGTCATAATGAATATATGATGAGAATATGGACTAGTTTCTTTGCAAGAAACTCTGAACTTCAGCTGAAGAATTAGTACCATGTTGCCTTCCTTCTGATGTTCATGTAACTGTCTCATGACATTTCTAATGCATATGTCAAAACTCGTTAAATTTGATTGACTAATTCAGCATTGGCTAAATTACTTGAAAGATTTTAAATTATTCCTCCTACACTGAATATTTGTACTTTCATATTTGGTAATGTAAAGATATATTGGGTATTTCTGAAGTATACCTATTGCCAACTATACATATAAGGCGAACTATGGCATCCAAAGTAACCTTGGTCTTTTTTTTCCTTTCCATACTTATTGTACCTTTTGGTGTTCCCTTGTTAGTCAGCCATAATGAACATGTGATGAGAATATGGACTAGTTTCTTTGCAAGAAACTCTGAACTTCGACTGAAGAATTAGTACCATGTTGCCTTCCTTCTGATGTTCATGTCTTTGATCATTTATTTATACAATGAAATCTGCACATTAATTCTTTCCTGGTGCTAAATTTTCGCTCCCAATAAAATTGTTACCAATTAAAAGAGAAGCTGCATGGCATTTGTTATATTGTGGAAGTCACCTTGTTTTTCAGTCTTTATTTCTTGATGAATATCTATTTTACTGTTCAGTGTTATATTTCCCTTCTAGATTCATGAGCAAATGATGAGAAAATGGACTAGTTTGTAAACTCTGAACTCAACTGAAGAATTAGTACCATGTTGCCTTCCTCTGATGTTCATGATATCTCTCTTTCATCATTGGTATCAATATTTGGAAGTTATTGGTACCCTTAAGTATGAATAACTATGGATTTGTCATTGCAAGTCCTGGATATATACACTTAGTATTTTTCAATGTTAAAGATTGATTGTGAGAATTCATTGGCAAGCTGCACTTATTCAGTTGTCTACGTTTTGTGGTGCGCATGGAATTGGTCTATGAAATTTGCCCTTTTTAATTTTGCAGGCCAGCAACTTGGTTAACATGGTGTTAACATTCATTTTTGAAATTGCTTTTCTTTTTCAGGTGTAACTTCACGTTGGCATACAAAGAAGCTTCCACGTAAGACACACAAGGGTCTTCGTAAAGTTGCCTGTATTGGAGCTTGGCATCCTAGCCGTGTCCAGTTCTCCGTGGCGAGAGCTGGTCAAAAGGGTTACCATCACCGCACTGAGAGGAACAAGAAGGTGGGTGTCATATGATATATGTACAAAAAAAGATTGTTTTATTGGTCTCAAGGAAACATGATCATCTGCTAACTTGAGTCTGGCTACAGGAGGGATGACTAGATTCAAATATGCACTTGTACTTGTTCAGTTGTGGAAGCCTTGTGCCTCTGATAGTTCTGACTCATGAAAAATGTACAGAACAAGCATGAGGATGCAGTTGTTCAGTGTTGTGGAGATTAAAGTCGGCAGTGTAATTTTAATTCAAAAAATCTCATGAGGATTTGATGTTCATTCCCAGCCTTGACTTAATGTTTGTATATATTTGATCAGATAACTTTCATAGATTTTAGTGTCATTGTTCATCTCCATTTTACAGATTTACCGCATTGGAGCAGGTATCCACACCAAAGACGGCAAGGTCATAAAGAACAATGCTGCTACTGAATTTGACCCCACTGATAAGACTATCAGTCCTATGGGAGGCTTCCCCCATTATGGTGATGTGAGAAATGACTTTATCATGCTCAAGGGATGCGTCATGGGTCCTCGTAAAAGGGTCATCACTTTGAGGAAGGTAAGAAAGGGCATTTTTCATTTCTGATGATTCTCTCAAGATTTCTGTTTGTTTGTTTTTTAGTTGTGATAAAGTACTCAAATTTATTTAGATATTTAACTACGGCAGAATTGAAGTTAGTTTTTAGCACTCAGTACCAATGATAAGCTGGGCAATGCTCAGTTGTTACCCTCTTTGGTATTGCTATTCGGTGCAACATTACAAGTGCCCAATATAAGACATAGATTGCATTGAAAGGTAGCTGTTTACCCATTATAAATGGTGTCGGTGTAACAGCAACACAGCGATGTGAAAAACTTTCGAAATGAATATAAATTTGAATGTCACAAAATGCAGTGTTCGTTGGATGAGTTGTTTTGATATGACTCAAAAGTTGAATTTATAACTACAGTCAAACCTGAGCTTGCGGCCACCTGCCCTGGTCCGACCGTAGTTTTTCCCTCTATTTTGTCACTGCAGGGCGGCCATCTGCCCAAAGTGGTCATTATTTTAGGTACAAAAAGCTTTCGAACCTGACCTGATCTACTCAATTAATCACCCTTTTCTTTTGTGCCGATCTTCAAATGATATTGCGTGCCCGTCAGACATATTACAATACAAGGTGTGATGTGAACATCAAGATCCTTCGTGTAACACACATCCTTATGTGTCATCAGAGATTATATCAATACACTAACCACCGACTTGATAAGGTTTCTTGTCTCGTCCCTCAATTTCCTCAGACAATAGCATTAGTCAATTTATGTTTACCGACGGTCATGTCGAGCATTACTCAATCAATGAATGTCTAACCATTGGATGGCATCCACCACAGCGAGGCTAACAATAGACTAGCCAAATGAGCATGGCTCTTGAGTAAGCGCCGTACATCAGCCAAAACACCTGTGTGAATGGTCCATGGGTGTCTTCCGTCGATTATGGTGACTTGTCGGCTTACATAACAATAGACTTCAATCACAATAGCTAGGTCGGTTTCACAAGTCGTTTGCTCCTCCTTTCACACTTTTTCCAGGAACGAAGGGTGGCCGTCTTAGCCAGGTTTGACTGTACGTTATGATGCCGGTGCCATAATGGTTGGTTTTTATTGGGCCGTCAGTGGCCGAACAGTGAACACTGCTCGACTGATTGAGTTGACAAGCAGTCTATTGTTATTAATGAATAGACATGGCTAATGAATAGACGGGTGACTGCCTAGGAATTACACTTGTCAGCAACAAAAAAAGACAAGAAGGCATTCGTGCCCAACAGGCTTCGTACCCCATATATCTTTATATGGTTTTAGCCAGAGGTCAGCTCATATGAAAACTTTATATTTACCGGGTTAATGTAAAATTACTTTTTTCCTTTTCCAGTCTCTGATGACAAACTTCCGTCGCCGTCACACTGAGAAGATCAACCTCAAGTTTATTGATACATCCAGTAAATGGGGTCATGGTCGATTCCAGACTGCTGAAGAGAAACGCAGCTTTATGGGTCCTCTCAAGAAAGAACTGATGCTGAAAGAAAAGGAAAGTGCTGCACGCACATAGTGTGTTTGTGGAAATAAATTACTTTACCAGTTAATTGGATTTGATTTTTTTTCTATTACTATTGAGGAATGTCGTGACTGCTTTACAAAAAAAATTTCATAGGCTCTGAAATATGCGGTGAGTTGGGTCCATTTTTAATTAATAGGCAAGTTTTTTCTATGACTATTCACTCTAACCTCATTTTACCGCTAAACTGCCATCAGCGCACACTGCCTGGTTTTCACTGATTCGGAGCAGTCGCTATACAGTGAAATAATTCAGTATACTGCAATCCACCAATAGTTCATGGGGTACATTTTTAAGTGTCCACAGTTAATGTCGCCTGTTTTGAAAATGACTATAAGACAGGAGATACTAAGTCAGTAGACTTCCTGATACAAATATTATACAAGCATGGACTGACCAATAACGGTTGCTCGATGTGGGGGTCTGCATAATCTGTCTCACTTGGTAGTCCAATATGTAAATGTAACTTACCTTGTTCTGCTCTCTGTAAACAGCCATTCACTCTATAATAATGCCAACTTTCTCGCAGTTGGGGGTATAAGTATAACACTCTCTATCATTTAGAACCGAAACATTTGTGATGGACCAAATTCACTGCATATTTCAGTGTAGAGAATGTTTTTTCTAAAGGCATATAAAAAATATAATCTCTGCTTCCTTCTGTTTTAAGTCGCACCTCCAAGGAATGAGCATCATCCAACATGGTGCGGCAACTATGCGCCAAGGATATGATGTGCCAGAATTTGATTATTCGATGCAGGCCTACCTAGTACGTAGTGGATAATTTAGTTCCTGACATTTTTATATTATTTTTTTTATCTGTTATCTGAAAAATAATAGTAATCTAAATACAGTGAGCTTAACCATGTAAACGAATTTGTCAGGTCTTGGCTGTCGATCTCCCGAGTGGGCAGTTCTCCAAAGAATACATGATAATTGTATTTTAAAAAATGAGTCATGGGCGATTTTAACAATTTTCTTGGTCTACACTTTAAATAAAAATTGGCGGATTTGGACCCTTTGACTTGATTTAGATTAGTAATAGTAGTAGATGCAACAGAATAAAATTCTATGGATGATGGCATGATTTGACATTCGTTGCAGACTAGTTAACATAACACATCGATTGGTGTCATTTGTCAGTGGTCGAGCGTTGTTTCATAATTCATGGTTGTTACTGTTAGTGTTAGTGCCACAGAACTTCCAGTCTTCCAGATTTTTTCGACTTGTCGCAACACAGTACTTTGGAAATGAGACCTGGGCAATGTCAAAAACTATAAATCCAGCAGCAATGGCCAAATTTTTTTCCTATGCGTTGCGAGTGCTGGTCTGCACATTTAAGTTAATGTTGTCAGGAAGTGTTTGTTTTAATATGGGTTACCGGAAGCCTTTATAATTGGCCACATTCTCACGGCACGGTCCAACATTGAATTTGCATCACAAGATTTCCCCGTGGTGGAGAAAAAAAAGTACATTTTTATTTTTTACAATTGAGTTTGATACAAACTAAACACCTAGAAGTAGAAGCTAGGTGAAGTAATGTAATGTAAATATGAATTGTTTTTGAAAATTGGAAATTATTTTCTATAAGTATAATTCTATTATACTATTATTATACGTACATAAACAGAAGTAGAAGTGTTGTTTGTCTCAGAGAGTGAGAGGTCCTATCCTTCCCCAGTGCCCTACAACTTCCCAAGTATAGTACATGCCGTCATTAAGCACGCTACACGAACTTTTGCTAATAAACTACACGACTTTAAACACGGTAACCAAACGACACTACTAGTGTAGTGTCAGTGGCCAGGATTCAAACTCAGGACCTCCCCATATCAAGTCCACTCGGCCACCGACGCCACACAATGGTTTATAAAATAAACACGTTTTTCAATTATCATTTTTGATTGTTTTATTTTAGAAATATCACAAGGTCATGAACCATTACATTGCTCATTTGTTGAAAATGACAAAATAACAATGTTATACTAAAATATGGCCTTAAAAATGAGACATACAGTCACAGGATGTATTACGTATAAAGCCTGCCAGTGCATATTTATTTTTTCCAATTTATGATGCCTTGTTTTTCACAAAGATCAGAACTCATTATAATAATAATGTTTGTTTGTTGTTATCTGTTCACTGTTCCCTGTAGAACCGTAATCAAACCAAACAGTGTAGGGACCAACTCTGGGTCTGGCTGAGGACAGTGTACAAGGCAGAAGGCATCGACGTGCAAATACAAATGTATCAATATCAAGGTTAAATTCAAATATGTGCCAGTGCCCCACTAGTACACATGGCCTAACACAGAGCTGGAAAATCTATGGATCGAGATTTCTAAAGCAGGCAGGGGATCAGCCCACTGTGCCAATAAACCTTGTTTGGTACAAGAAGCAATACCCTGTTCAATATTACTCATATCCGGATCAGACAACATGATATTATAGTACACCAAACAGCTAGAAACTGTGGATATTTTACCAAAAGAGGCAACCCTCTCAGTACGACACATCCTACCAGTATCAGAAAAACACAGAATGCGACAAAATTGTTTTACAGAGCGGTAATGTGGTAGATTTCTTATCACATTATTAGCTTTAAAAAAAGCAACTAAACAGTGAAAGGATTGGGGTCACACTATTCCCTTCTAAAAAAATGAAACTCATTATTTAGATAGTCAATTAGAATAATGTAAAAGGTTGGCATTAACGCACCACCCTGGGGTTTTCCCTTGTCCCCAATACACATTTCAAATGTCTACCAACAAGAACATTTCCATTTCCCCTTCGTTAGATTATAATAAGCATTAAAAAAAACATAAACAAAAAATTTAATGGCAAGCTTTCCTTAAGTTGTTATGCTTTATTTTGTTATATTATGTTTGTCAGTTGACGAAGAGGAACATCGAAATGTTCTTGATTTTTTTATTCATTTTACACGTGGAGCTATACCATAATCCTTTCCTCTTTTTTCCTTTTTTTTCTTCTTCCTTTTTCGCCTTTTTTCCTTAATTTGTTATTATTTTTTACTCTATAATTTTTTTTCTATTTATTTATTTTTATTTATTTATTTATTTATTCTTTTTCTCATTTTATTTTATTTTATTGTATTTATTTTATTCTATTTTATTTTATATTATTTATTTATTTATTATTATTAGACTAGTTATTATTTTTTATTTTTTATTTATTATTATTATTATTTATTTAATAATAATAATATTTATTATTATTATTATTTATTTATTGCCCAGGTGGCAACTCCCAGTTGTCCTGTAACTGAAGAGTAACCACTGGGGTAACAGCAAGTGTTTATCGGTAA
>JARFNW010134324.1:0-10000 GCA_031763155.1 Dirona albolineata | reverse complement strand
GTGATCTTTTCATTCGAAGATTTTAAGTCGGGCTTTGATGGTAAGGTTGACTTTTAAGTTTTGTTGAGGTAGGTGTTGATAATGCGAAATCTTGTTTGGCAAATCTTAGAGGTTTCAACAGTAATAGTAATAATTTCTACTCTCAAATCCAAAATTTCATTCAATTATTTCCTTATTTAGTATGTCTATCACCCCATTCTTTAACATCATCCAGAAGAGATAAATTTACTTTTTGTGCTTTTAGCAGAGCTTGCGTCGCAATAGCACTCATACTCACAGGACGTTGTCATGGATTGCTCTGGAAACGATGAATGGCCTGGATCATAACCCGATGTTTATGCTTGTGACCATATTGGCTCGATCATGAACAGACAGCGTCGAAAACACCTCATGAACTCCAAAGATGGTCCTGATACGTTTCTGAAAAGCATTTTGAGTGACTCAAAATTTGATGCTGATTTGCTCATTTCGTGTTACCCTGCGCGTTTGGGTGCTGTTAGAGAAGCTGGTCGTAGACAAACTAAATATTGAAATATATGTATGAAATTTTGGATTTGAAAGGAGATATAATTACTGGTATCAAGGTATCAAAACACCCTATATATATTGTAAATTCTCTATGTCCAAGATGGAAGTACTATCCTCTGTGCTTTATCGCAACTCGTCAGGAACAGGAAAATGGTTGCGATTATGTGGCCATAGTTAAAAGTAAAACTTAAAATAGTGTCTAATTAATATATGTGAGAGGATGACCACTCCCCTCTCACTTTTCTACGGGGCAAAGAAATTTTGCATTTAATTTCAGGGTTGTACGTCGTCTTGATGGGGAAGCTTATGGCTTACAATATTCTGCTGTTTCCAAATAAAAGGCAGCAATTGCATGTTCTCTGACATTGAAAAGATAAAAAATAAAAGTTTGCTAGGCTGTTCCATGGGTTTAGAAACCCAGGCTTGCGACTTCTTGGGTCGGGTTGAGAGGCGTTAAATATGATATAATGTCTATATAATAATTATATTATATCATTTTTGTTTTGGAATTCACTCGGTTTCTGTGTAGATATAGAAAATTTCTTTTCATTATGATTAGTGATAGCCTACATAGTTAGTTGTGTTTTAAAAATATTTTTTTCCATGACAAACTTTTAGAAATGTGTCCGCAACTGGGAGCAAGTACTGAATGGAAGAAGAAGGGATACTTTTCACAGGAAGCAACACCCTCCTGTTTTCTCTCTAAATTGGAATCCACAAAAGATGCAAATAAATCAGGTACCGATTTCTGACTTGTTTTGAATTTGAACCATGTATGTTTTCATTTAAATTATGTATGTCCTTTATTAAAATTATGTCCCCATTTAAATTATGTCCTCATCTAAATTATGTCCTCATCTAAATGATGTTCTGATTCATATTATGTCCTCTTCTAAATTATGTCCTCATTTATATTATGTCCTCATCTTAAAATATGTCATCTAAATAATGTCCTCATCTGAATTATGTAATCATCTTAATTGGGTCCTCAAATTATGTCCTCATTTAAATTATGTCATCATTTAAATTATGTCATCATGGAAATTATGTTCTCATATAAATCATGTATGTCCTCATTTAAATTGTTTATCCTCATTTATATGATATCCTCATCTTAATCATGACCTCATCTAAAATATGTCCTCATATGAATTATGTCCTGATCTAGATTATGTCCTCGTTTAAAGTATGTCCTCATCTTAATTGCTGTATACCATGAAGAATGCAATTTGGATTGCTTAGTCTGTTTCAAGTCTCATGATTCCTAGTTTTTTGTTGCTATCTTTTTATTTACCTTTTTCGATTTCAGACGTAGCAGCCCGACTTGACAAACTGGAGGAAGAGTTTAGTATGTTGAGGAGCACAATTCACGGAAGCGAAGCAAGCTCTCAACGGGGAATTGTGCCTCATATGGCTCATCTAGAGAATTCCTTTAATGACGGAAGACAAAAATTGATGTCTTTTGAAGACAGACTGCAAGACATCAATGCCAGACATGTTAGTTTTGTTAATGACGTGAAAAATAAAATGAAGGAAAAAGACGAAAAAATAATTGCAATTGGACGATTTGAAAAACTTGAAGAAATATTTCAAACTACAGTCTCTGATAACGATGCCTGCAAGCGAAGGTTAACAAGCGTGGAGGATCGGCTGAGAGCAGTTCAACCAGTTTGTGGTGCAGATGTAGATGAGGACGTCACGGCAGAACTATCTAGCCTTCGCTCGGACATGGTCAACATTGTGAGTCATATGTAAATGTAATGTAAATAATGAATTTGTATAGCGCTCAACTTTCACCCTGGAGTGCTCAGCGGCGCTTCACAATGTAAAACAAATATACGACATATCATCATCAGGCTCTAAATACATTGTCAAATCAAGTGATCTGTCTATCTCTCTCTACTGAATTGTTTCTTTCTCTCTTCTTTTTTTCCCCGTCCATTTCGAGGCTTTGTTATTTTTTTTGCCTAAATTTCAATTGATGTTACTTTGGTGCAGTTTTAGTGCACACTACCCGCCAAATTATTTTTGTCTGCCTCGAATCAGTAATAACAGTATTTCCTAATTTTAAAATTATTTCCTTCTGGAAGCTAAGATATCTATGTCATCAGCCTAGGTTAAAAAACAAAATGATTCAAGTTTTTAAAGTGAATTGTTGTCATCAAGTTGAGATTAATCGATGGGAATTGTGAGCGATACGTGAATGAATCTTACATCACATGGAATCAATTCGTTTTTGTTTGTATTTGTTAAAAGTTGTGATTAAGGGGCAGTAATTGCGATTGGACAGTAGATGTAAATAAAGGACTGCATCATGTAAGGTGTAGATAAACAATATATAAGGAATAAATTGAGGCTTCCGGAGGACGATGACAAGACAAGCGACATTTTGGCCGAAGGCCTTCGTCAAGCGACGACACAAAGGGACAATGACACTAAAACATCAAAAGACAGTGAGGGACAATTCGTCTACGAAACAAAACAAACAACCAAACAAACAAAAATTAAAAACTAAAACAAACACACAGGACTAAAGGTTAAAATTACAATAAACTATCTATGTATACTGTGCTATAAATAAAGAAGGAAAATATTAATATGAAATAAAAAACTTAGCCTTTTGAGAAGTCCGTCTAACCCATGTCTGGGTCCGAAAACAACATTAGTGGAGCCCTGAACCAAAATAGAATAGGGCTAGTGAATAGGCCAAAGACCGTATCCACTAGTAATTGACTGACGACGTAAAAGACAAACAAAAAGAACAAAAAAAATGTAAACCGGTGTGGCGCACAAGAGAAAAGAGGAAACTAAAAGTAATTTGCAAAATAATTTTTGTGGTCCCGGAACCAGTAAGGGACTGCATTGATTATATATCCAAGTAAATGACCATAATGAAAATAATAATGATAATGATAATAATGATAATAATGATAATAATAATAATACGTGCACCAAATAATACGTCGTTGGTGCACATTTTGCCAAGACAGCCCTATTGTACTTTGTGTGCCATTTCATCTTGATTACATTCACACTGTATATAGACAGAGGCGTTCAATACGTCATAAAAACAAGTTAATAACAAATATTGTCAAATGATGTGGAACCATTTTTATTGTTGTTCAAAAGTCATAAAAGAAAAAAGTTGTTGAAGTTGTTTTTTTGTTTTTTTGACACCATGCATAATAATTGTTTAAACTTAATCTCAATTTTGAAAATGTTTTGTGGGGCAAAAAACGAGTTTTTAATAGAAAGATGATATGATTCTTTAAAGGGGTGGGGTTTTAAAAGACTTAAAGAAGTTACCCATCTTTAACTTTGTGATTTCTTTCAGGAAACTCAAGTCTTGAGACGGATTCGTCAACTCGGTACGTGATGACAGGTTGCAGACTACAGTCTTATTGAAGTCAATAGTTTGACTGTCAAACAGGTTTTATAATTTATACACACATATATATACATACACATGATATATGTCTTGGGACCAGTGTAAATAAGTTAGATTTTGGCATACAGAGTGACTGGTGCAATGTAAAATCTTATCTTGACCTTTTCCCGGTTAATATAAAATTATGAAGCTAGTGTAATTGTGCGCTGATATATTAATGATAATAGCAATAAGTTGCAATGATAATGATAATAATAATTATAATTATAATAACAATAATAATAACAATAATACAACTACTAAGAAGAAGAAGAAGATGAAGGAAAAGAAAAATAACAATGATGATGATAATAATAATAATGATGATGATGATGACAATATTAATAATAATAATAATATTGATAATGATAATAAAAAATCTTAATATATATAATTTATAGTGATAATAATTCACAGCATTCACGTAGTGCATTGCCAATTACATTGACATTAATGGACATTAATGCACTTTATAACAACAGTAATAATGAAAGGAACGTAATGTGCCAGACATTAAACTCTGAGGCCCCCTCAGTTGTAAGCAGCTTTGTTCTTGTCCAAAAAATTATTTGCACCTAGCTGGCAGTGTGTGGCATGATGAGTGTTCCATTGCTTTCTGGGAGAACTGTGCGGTTCGAATCCTACCTCAGTCACCTCGCTCGTGGTTTTCTTTTGTGAGCAACTTTACTCCAATTGCCTCACTCGACCCAGGTGTAGAAATAGGTACCAGCTTACTGCTGGGGAAGTAAACCAAAATCTGAGATAGACCAGCGTTTTATCCAAAAAGGTGTTGTCAATCACGCTATAGAAACTGGGACAGGTACCAGCTCTATTTTTCTAGGCCTTAAGACTCTTAATTGACATCAAATTATTAAATTTGTTATTTTCTAAGTTGTTTATTGTTTGTAATTGATAAGACATGAGTGTTTTTAGAATGGGGAAATGTTGAAATTACCTTCACGGTTGCACCCTACATATTATTAATACAAAGTCAACAAAATTTAAATGGACCCATCTGTTTCATTACGGCTACCCACTGATAGGGGACCCCCGAATTTAACATCCGCCTCCGATAGGACAAAGTAAGCAGGGCAAAGTGTCTTACCTAAGGACACAAGCACTATACTATACATGTTAGTTTTAGTACTGATGTCTGCCATACATTTTTGTTTGCTTTTATGTCTTGTAAATACGACAAATTTAAAGCTACCCCCCAAAAAAAAATAAAATATAAAAAATGAATAAAAATAGGTCCATAAATAACCAAAGCAACAAACAAAAACCCCCAAAAAACCAACAAGACAAGCAAGGATTGGTTTTTGTTGTTTGTTTGGTTGTTTGTGTGTTTGTGAGCCAGAAATAAATGCTATGCATCCCTAAAGTTCAAATGCATGATATATTACAATTATATCTGTGGTTCCCCCTCTCCCCCTTTTACAGAAAATCGTCCGAAGGTCAGCTTTACAGTCACCTTCAAACACGAGGGACCCTGGAATAACGTTCCCATCGAGCGGGTCGGCTCGATCAAATTGAACATTGGAAATGGATTCCAAAAGGACCAGTGCAGGTTCTGTGCCCCTCTTGATGGGATTTACTGTATGGTGTTGTACGTACGTCTAGTACTGCGTGGCAAGGTTGGCGTGCAGTTGTGGTTGAACGATTGGCTGTACCCAACATGCTCTGTCACCGTCAAATCGAAGCTCGAAGAAGGGAGTGGTGTGAGCATAGTCAGTCTTAACAAAGGAGACTGTCTCCGCTTACGCGTTTATGATGGGACACCTTTTGATATTTGCACTCTTTCCGGATGGCTGGTCTCGCGAGGAACCGGTATTGAGGAGTGAGTAATCTCCCTTGATACTCTAAGGAATGAGGGCTGCCAGAAGCTAAAATCCAAAAATGAGGTATATAAAAAAGGGGTGAAAATAGTGTAGCGCCAATGCAAAACAGATAATACAAAGAATGTTTTGGGTCTCCCCTTCATCAGCCAACAAGCACAAAAAACATGAAACACGAATCGGAAATCATAAGCTGTGGGAATCAAGGCGATGTCCACGCTTAGAAGACCAACAGTCGACTGAGATGCGAACAAAGGGAGGAGGGGTGGGAGGGGGGGAGTCGCTACTCGCAGGTCACTCAACTCATGAGAGGAGGGGAAAAGACGATCTCATTAGTTATTATAATGATAAAACTGAAAATTGTAATTCTACATAAATATTGTTCTCTGTGTGCAACTACAACGAATTGCAAGGTATGTGTAAATCCAACCCACTCCCTGATAATGTTAACAAAGAATGATAAAGTCTTTAAGATAAGATCAGGTCTTGACCAAAACCTTAAAGTTGAAGTCGAATATAGACCTTTTTTCTGGACATGAATTATCCTCCTTCAGAAATGTTTCCAAAGAATTTGTCAAAAATGTAATTTTGTCCTCCTCTATCAAAACATGCAGTCTTGACCCAATTCCCTCTTCACTTGTCATTGAAAGCATTGATTCCATAACATATTTAATTAATCATTCACTTTCTGGTGGTTGCGTCCCAAATACCTTTAAACAAGCCAACGTTACCCCCCTCCCCCCCCCCCCTTTTGAAAAAACCTAGTTTGGATACTAATGATTATAGACCAGTGTCTAACCTCCCATTTCTGTCAACAATTGTTGGAAAAAGTAATTCTGCATCAATTAAAAGACCATTTAGAAATGTATGATCTTATTGAGCCATTTCAATCGGCATACAGTGATAACCATAGCACATAAACAGCTCTGCTGAATGATCTGTTGCGCGCGACTGATGAGGGATTGGTTTCTATTGTTTTGCTTCTTGACCCTTGCCGCGTTCGATACGATCCACCATGACATTCTAATACAGAGATTAACCATAACTTTTGGCATTTCAGGCACAGCTCTCTCTTAGTTTAGATCCCATTTAACTGGCCGTAGTCAATCAGTCAATGTAGGGGACACTCTATCAACACCCCAATCCATTTGGTTTGGTGCACCCCAAGGTTTGGTTTTAGGACCTATACTATTTGTCGCCTCTACTCAGCCTCTTGACAAAATCATGTCTAGCTATAATGTGAAATATCACATGTATGCTGACGACACCCAAATTTACACATCAGTCCTACTTGATGATATTCAATCATGTGCTCATAACATTCAATCATGTATTGAAACAATGTAAACCAAAAATGAATTTCCTTATGGACAATAAAGATATATTATTATTATTATTATTATTATTATCAACAAATGGATGCATGCTAACAAACTTAAAATGAATAACTCCAAAACTGAGGTAATGGTGGTTTGCACAACCTCTGACAGAATTAAAAACATCCATATTACCTCCATTGCCATTGACTCATCTATAGTTCACTTCAGAGTTAAAATTCTTGGAATAATTCTAGATGAAACTCTTAGTATACAGCACCATTGGAACAAATTGACTATAACACTTTATTTTGATATTCGCAAACTTGGACACATAAGGCCATTTCTCTCCTTGTCTGCTGCCAAGGAAGTTGCAAGCGCATTCATACTATCCCGCTTGGATTATTGCAATTCCTTATTGGCAGGGGTTCCGGCTAAAAAGATAAAAAATTTACAACATATTCAAAACACTACAGCCCATATTATTTCGAGGACCCCTGTCAGAGGTCACATAACACCTTCCCTTACATCTTTTCACTGGTTACCTGTCCAGGCATGCATACTTATGTTCCATTAATTCCAAATTATTATTAAACCTAGGATGAATCTTAAAAATTATGGTGACTGATTCTTATACTTTGCAGGCCCAAAAGTTTGGAATGACCTTCCCGACCCTCTTAAATGTATAAACTCTTTGGGTTCTTCATTTAAAAACCTACCTTTCTATAAAATATTTAGAATGATCATGTTTCGCTTCCAAACACTGTGTAACATAATTTTTGATTGCTGACAATCTGTTTTTAGAAATTGTATTTATCCTATATTTCATCAGTTGGTTTTTGATTATTCTATACGTATGGACTTTTTACCAAATGTGCAATTTTTTATACAAAATAGTTCAAATTATTTATTTTTGGAGAAGCATTATAAATGTATCTGTGTGCGTGGTTTGTGCCATTGTAAGGCGCCTAGAGCCTTCCACAGGGGATAGGCGCCATATAAATGCAATTATTATTATTATTATTATTATTATTATTATTTTATTGACTGTCATTGTTACTGAATTGTCTACTGTATATTTATACCATTGTAATGTTGCTTGTTGTGAATGACTGGTTGGTGTTTAAGAGATTGACATTATCTATGTAAATACGATGCCTAATGTAATTCATGTCGTGTAATCATATTCCATTGTTCATTTAAGGGATTTGCCATTTGCAAATGAAAATATATCTTGCCTTATGTTATCTTATGTTTCCTGGAAAATCGGTTGAGGACTTTATGACACAACCTGTTGGGGGATAATAAATGATGTATTGTATGAGGGCCTGGAGGATGCTAAATGATGTATTGTGTGAGAGCCTGAGATAGCGACTAAAGACCCATTTGTATCTTTAATCCTGAAGGAATTGAGTAAGACTGTTGTAAATGTCAGGAAGAGGATTGAAGTTAGGGTGTTGGTGTGGTCAGATATTAAGTTGTGACGTTGGCTTGCACGATGTGGGCTTATCACCTGCTCGTCTTTAATTCCTGATGCAGAGTCTTTCTAGCCATGTTTTAGGTGATGAGTGGTGTGAGTCCCCTATAGTGAAAGGCAATGTCACATCTTTTAAAGTTACTTTTAAACATCAAAGCTTGTTGGGGTTTTTTTACTTTATGTGTACATTATGAAATATACAGGTGGTTCCATGTTTTTATGCCTAAATGAGAATAATCAAAAGTCAATAAAGTAAGAAAAGAAAAGTCCATAACCTCACTGACTATTTGTTACATCATTTCTCAAAATTGAGCCAGGATTTGTGTATAACATGTTTTGTTATCCAAACACCCTTTACTACAATGAGGGGTGTGTGTGTGTGTGACCAGGCAAATCATCCTTTCATTATTGATGACCTTGGGTACCTGAAAAAAAAATGAAAAAAAGTAAACCCTTGAAGTTAAAGCCAGTACTGCTCTACAACTAAATAGTTACAAGACTGTTTAGTTGAAGTTGTAAGGGGAATGTGATCATTGGAAATTGAAGAAGGCTACCGCACCAACTCAAATCATCTCAACGTTTTAGTTGTAAAAATTTGTTCCAGAGAATAAACTGAGCTCAACTCAACTGTTGGCTGATTGAATTGTGCCACAAGGAAAGCAGAGAAACCTCCTGCATCTTGACTAAATAGTTGTGTTGACACTGATACCACACGGATGCATGCTCATACACACATTCATGACGTGTTACACACACAAACACACACACACACACACACACACACACACACACACACACACACACACACACAAATCCATGTTTGAAATGCTGTCATCAGTTTGTGTGATGCAGTAGGGCTTATGGTCACCGACACAACTTCAACTCTTTGATTGGTTGACTGTTCATTTGTAGTGCGGTACTGGCCTAAGAGCCCTGAAGACCACAGAGCCGGTGCTTATCCCAGCAAACTCTCATGGCGAAAGTTGTGTGTTTGAATCCCATCCCAATCACCTTGCACGATCCAATCACCTCACTCGACCTAGACGTAGACACAGGCACCAGCATACAGCCGGGGAGGTAATCTGCAATACACCAGTGTGGGGACCAGTCAAATGTCAAGCTCTGAAGTCTGAAGGGTGCAAATGACAAATGGAAGTAAATCCACAAATCAAGGATTACTCCACTCACCACCGTACACATGGCTAGCTAGAATGACATTTTTCTTCTGCCGTAGTGGTTACTGCTCAGTGACAGGACAGCTAGGAGATACCCCTGGGCATCCAGAAACCTACAGATATTATAATAAGAGAGGGAGAGAGAGAGTGTGTTTGTGTGTGTGTGTGGGAGAGAGAAAGAAAGAGAGAGAGAGAGAGAGAGAGAGAGAGAGAGAGAGAGAGAGAGAGAGAGAGAGAGAGAG
>JARFNW010134323.1:0-20572 GCA_031763155.1 Dirona albolineata | reverse complement strand
TCGTTATTCCCGGTCTTTGGATCGCTTGATGTCGTTAAAACAGGTCTTTCTCTAATAGAGAAATAATAAGGAAAAAAACGGGGATTTGAAAAAGTCGTTATTCCCGAGTTCTCGTTATTTCCGATGCCGTTAAACATGAAGCACCACTGTAATTAGAATTAGAGACAAATATTTTAAATATTTTCTAATGGTACCAGAGCTAATGGAAGCTTTACGTGGGCCCTGCAATTAAGAAGAGGTCGCCAGAGAAACCCTGGAACCCAAGCAAAGGCTTGCTAAACATGAGGGGAATGCATTGATTGGGAATGGTAAGGCTGATGTTTTTTTTTTTAATTAAAATTTTTTTCAATCTTGAATACAGCAAAAACACCTTGGCTAATTTTGATTCACTGATTTCAGAAATGACCTATTTTTTTTACTATCCGATAAACATTTGTGGATTTTGTGTGACAATGTTTTAATCACCAGTTGCTAATGTGTTCAGGTCACGTAGGCCACTCCTCACAACAAGCAGCGTAGAGTAACAAAAAACGCTTCATGCTGCATATTCTGAAAACACCACTCTGCTTCACTACGGCTTCTGGACAGTTTTCTGTCCTCATGAGAATGGCTAGAGGCAAAGTATCTGACCACATTTAAATACGCACCACAAATCTCAGCATACAAATCTCAAAATAATTGAAGTCTCAAACAGTTCTCTTTCTACTCTGTGTTCATTGTATTGGCAATATTTTTGTCTCTAACACCCAACAAGAGCATGAAAAAACTAGTCTTAAATTTGTATGATCATGGATATAATTTTGTTCCTGTTTTCAGGGCAAAGGTGCCGGGAAGGTCAAATACCTGTCTCAGGGTCTGCCGCCATTCTAATTCTATTTGTGTGTAGACTTTCAAGGCATGTAGCGCATCATGTGTGTGTGTCAGGGGTGACACTGGTGCAATTTTTACCTTATTTATTAATTCCTTGTTCACACTATGTGCTTATAACATACCAGGGAAAGCCTGCTGGTCCCATGTCCTGGTTATATCCAAGTTTGACTGTATAAATATAGGATATGACATTACAGTTACAGCAATATCCTCATAAATGTGTTCAATATTACTGTGATTTCTGTTTGTTTGTTATCTGTTCCCTATTGTACTGTGGTTAAACAGTGTGGGGACCAGCTCTGTGTCAGGTCGAGGACAGTACAAGGCAGAAGGCATCGATGCGCAGACCCAGCTAAAACTTATCCAGGTGAAGTGCAAGTCTGTGCTCGACTAGTACACATGGCCTGATACAGAGCTGGAAAATCTATTCTATGGATCAAGATTTTAAGGCAAGAAGGAGATTTGCCCACTATGCACTGATTTCTCCTAAAAATAATTTCAATTTATGTCTGTCGCCTGACAAGACCCATTGCAATCTCCAAGTTTCTAACACAACTGTAATCCCCTTCATGTAATTCTTGTTGATTTGACTATACCTCAATAAGACTCATCTAACAGATACGCTCAACAGTTGCACCAGTTTCCCTCTTTATACCATCTGAATAGGAGATATCTATCATAAAGAGTTCTAAATTCTTGGCTGGGGTTGTGTATCTGGTGTTTTTAGTACGCCATTTGAGATGTCTCCTCTTCTCTACACTTATATTATTATCATACCAGCGGCGACAACCCAGAGAAAGGGTATGGGTTTGCAATAGTGATAGAATAAATGTTTTCCATTTCCATCATCTGAATTATGTCAATAAATAAAATATTGTAATTGTATAAGTTTTATTTCCTGACCTTCATCAACCAGTTTCAAGTTTCTTCATAATGTGAGCGCGAGCAAATAATTTACTCACATTTAAAGTTGTAAAGATAATTTTCCGAGAACACCTTATGATGTGTTAAAAAGATTTGATATGGTGGCAATGTTGACTTGTTATTTTGATTATTTTATTTATATAGTCTTTGCCCTGTGGTTATTCAGTTACCTCACCACAGTTATGCAAATTAAAATGCCGTACTAATATTCTTTCTTCAATCAAATGTTATCTAATTTTAATTGACCAAGTTTTCTACTTAGGAAATATGAAAGCATTCCTGTTCCCCTCAAAAAAAAATTTTTAACTTGAAAGTCTCCAATAATCAACAGTTAAAGTCATTTTTAAGATTTCTAATTCTAAAATTGATTATCCAACTCCTGTCACTGTACTGTCACACAGACATTAAGATGTGAAAAAAAGTTAGTTACACCAGGAGACAAAATTATTGATAATCTGTCACTAGTGTCACTGTCACGTTTCTCATTACCGTTAATAATGAGGCCGTTCAGTTGTCACCAGCAAATATTCAATAAAGGTATATTTATAGCAGTACCATGGCAAAGTTTGAAACAGCTGTGTAGACAAAAAACATAGAGATAACAGATCCCCGAAGGGCCCCAGGCCTGGAAGGGTTGACTTTACTCCACATACTTCAACATAAGTTTTATCAGTAGAAATATCAAGTACCTACTTAATTAAGTATACTGTTTCATGACTGACTGCTGTCGGGTCGTTCATGTCCACCTGGCTGGACGCGTTGTTTGGGTTTTTTTTGTTGTTCAGATTATTTGGGGGGGGGGGGGGGTTCAGGCCCTTGATTGTAACCAAAAGATACAATAGTATGATAGGAATTGGTAAAGAAAGAAGGGCCAAATTCTATGTTTTCCACATTTCAGGGATTTGGATCAGGGATTTTTAGATTTGTTCCCATTCCTGTATCATCCATATATGTTGAGTTCCTTTTATGTATGAAATGGCTAACACATTAGTTTTAGGGAGACAAGGATGTGACCTGCACATCCTATTTATTTACACTTGTTCATTTCAACTCCCCATTGAAGTTATGGAGAACACAACACAAAATCAAAAATATTAATAAGCAGCAAGCTCCTTTTCTATGGTATGTTCCCCAAGGGCATCACATCGGACATGAGGTTCAGAAGATGGGGATAAGGAATATTTTGAATTTGCCTAGTTTTGTCTTTCATCTGTTTAATGAAGGGTAACATGTTATGTTTTTTCTTTGAATCCATTGAAGTAACACAAAAAATGTAATTAACTGTAGGCGGACACAAACTCTTCAGATAGTGCCAGCCACTAAGAGAAAGTAAATTTTTGTTAAAACGTATCCAGGTTAAGTGAAAGTCTGTGCCCCACTAGTACACGTGGCCTGATACAGAACTGGAAAATCTATGGATCAATATAAGGCAAGCAGAGGATCAGCCCACTGTGCAGTCAGTAAATGTCAATTTACAATTTTTTTTGTAGATTCCTGTTATCTATAGAGCAAGCGCCAAAGCCCTGAAAACTTGAACAAAAATCAAGCCAGTGTAGTAGAATTCAAACCTGGCCCCTTGATGTCTCAGTGGCTACATTAATCATAATGCTAGGGCTGGCCAGCATATGGATTTAAACAAGCAGCAATTCATCTATTCCCCTCTTTCATTTCAGTACACACACAATCACAAAGTAAACAAAGAAGGGAATATAACATCATGCCAAACTTTATTCAATTCATCTATTTGTTATAAATTAAAAAAACCTTGATGTCACTATGTTCCTATTATTCAAGAAATAGAACTGCATTGTAGTATGCAATGAAATGACCAAAAAAAAAACCTTGAAAACATGAGTTCGATACTCCATAGTAGGGAACCAAAATAAACGAGCACTGTGGTCTTCTGGGATGTAAGTTAAGTGGCTTTCATTGTGAATTACAGCAAGGGTTTGGCCCTAACAGTGAACAGCTATGCTGATTTTCTATGTGTTCTGCAGGTCACCATCCATCATAATTTTTCTCCAATGTCCCATCCCGGCGCTGTCCCACTTTCAGAGGAACTCTAATTCATAAAGGGAACTCATGTTTGAATGTGCAGTATTGATGATATACTCATACTTGAAATTAAAATGAAAGAGATATAAGTTAACGTTATACATTAATCCAATTACTATTTCTTTAAACCATCAATTATAGATTTAAAAGATAAAAATAAATAACAAAACCAAAACCCAAGATAAGAAATCAGAGATGGCAAATCAAGAGCAACAGAAAAATCCCTATCCACAGCATGAGTTCCCTTTGCACAAAGCAGAATTTTATTTGAGCTCAGGGGGATTTGAAAGTGGGAAATGGCTAAAGACACTAAACGGAGAACTTCCTTCTCCGATGATGACCTGATGATTTTCAAATGACCTTTCTTCTTGTCCCATAGCATTGTTAGGGCATCTATCCATTTGACACAAATGAAGAAGCCAAACTGCTGATGCTGAGCCACTATGTAAAATCCCAGCCTTGTGGTAATAATAGGAATATCACAGCCATAGAGAGATGAGGGATTGCGACCACTGCCCTTGATGCTTGCCAATGTTGTGCCCTTGGCGAGGGCAATTTCAGTCTTCTAAAAAGAAGTAATTGCCCGCTCGCTTTTGATCAGAGTCCTGCAATAGAAAAAAGAGATGAAAAAGAATTGTACAAATTGTTTAACAATTCTGCCACACCAATTATACAAATTGTTTGGGGTTTTGTTTTCAGTTTAGAGATTATTTGGGGACATGAAATGACATGGTCAATTGCCAAAAACCTGTTACTGTTACATCAAAATTGACTTTGAAACAAATTTTTCCACTTGAAAACTTGTGCAAATATGTAATAGATCATATATTTGAACAAGAGTGAATTTTTATTTTTTTTAAACAAACAATTTGATCTATGTTCACCTCATGCATTATGTACATCACGTTTGACCTGTACAGACAGGAAAAAAATATAAATAAATATAAAAAAATAAAAAATATTTTATATGTTAGGATTTAATGTGAAAAATATTTATTGCGTAGAAAACTTGACAAGAAACAAATCAGAAAATTGCAGTCAGAAGTAGAAGAGAAACACTACAACCACTGGGTGTGTAAATGGTTTGTGAGAGAAAACACTTATTTGAATCAAATAATAAGAATGTCCCCTGTATGGTCTTCCTCTCTCTGTAACAGTGATCTAGTCACTCAGAGATGGCCATGGAATATACAGGGATGAGCTCAAACATCCAGCATGAAATGCTGGGAGAACTCATTGATATGCAACGTTGTGGAAGAGGACCAAATGTCACATGATACCCAGGCTACTGGGACCATCTACTCCTACTCGCCACAAAGACAGAGCCAGGTTTAGAGAGACTTACGTCCACACATAACCCTAGATGTCAACGTCAGGAGGTATCAAAAACTCAAATTAATAACCATGAACGAAATAATCAACGTTTATAAAGTTGTAATTTTTACATAATTTCAATTGAGAACAAGAAAGAATGTGATAATTGATCCCATCTTCATAAGTAAAAATCAACTTCGAAACCGATATTTTTTTTAACGAAAATTGGTATATACAGCACACCATCTTTAATCTGATCTTGCACTTCAAATTGAATGTCTACAATCACTTATAATTCCTTAATAAGTTAAGATGAATATTTCATCGGCAATTTCAATGAAGAAATTATGGCATTGCAACATCTTATCGGAATATCAATGTTTATAGCATGTATTCTCATGCTCGTCTGAATTTACATACAGATTTCAGACTGGATTTTGACATTTAAATTGATTACTAACAATTAACATTGAACGTTTTGCTCCATGCTTGTACAGACAAAAAGAAATAAATCTTTGCATAGTCAAAACGAAATAAATCTTTATCCAGACAAAAAGAAAGAAATCTTTGTACAGACAAAAAGATAAATCATTGTACAGACAAAAAGAAAGAAATGTTTCCTTTGAGACTTGAAATTGGCAACTGACCATGGAAACCGTAATATCTCCAGTTTAAAATTGTCCAACCCTTGGTCAATTTATAATTTTCAACACCCTTAGAAAGAAAACCATGAATGAAATACATAATCTAAAATATTCACCTTGACAGAGTTCAGCTTGTTGATGCGGGGTCTGAAGTTGTTGGGGTCCCTCCTGAAAGTGATGTCCAAGGATTCAAGGAAAGTGTTCATGCCACTCAACAAAGACTGGGGCCTGGAAAAAAGGGCAAAAATAGTATACAGTCAAAGTTGTTATACCAAAATGAAACATGTTTTGTTCACCGATAATTTTATCATTTTTTGTGATGGGAATTCGTGGCACATTCAAGAAATTACTAATATGATACAGTTGCAAAATTTCAGGAAATAAAAGAGGACGAAACCATGTGTACACTTGTCAGACTGTTACAAACTGGTCCAACAAAATAACCCAGTACCCCGCCAACCCCAACTAATTCTTGTGTTTGAGTACAGAAAACTATGGGAAAACATATTGTTAATGAAGAAGCATTTCACTGTCATCAAACAATTAGTAGTTAGCCTCAGCCCTATCATTGATCTTCATATAAAACAATTGAAAGTCAGAGGATTAGCTCTATTTGTCGTCATCACAGGCTATGGCAATACGTTTGTAATGGCTCACAGTCAAATCCCATGCCATCAGAAATACCCATCTAACCACCAAATCCTAAATTCCATGAACAGCAAATGATCCTAAAGCAAGTAAATGATTAATAGAATGCTGTCGCAAAATGTTCAGAAAAAAGGAAAGGACAAAACTGCAAAATCGAACAAAGAAACATCCAATTATAATGGACATAAATTTTCAGAGCGTATTTGACGCAACAAAGAATTCTGTCAGGTCATTCGCCAGCATATTTCTTTCATAGTTAGCCTCAGCCCTATCATTGATCTTCATATAAAACATTTGAAAATCAGAGGATTAGCTCTATTAGTCGTCATCACAGGCTAAGGCAATACTTAACTTTTCTAGTAGTTCACAATTAAATCCATTATTGACAATCACGTCTAACAAACGACCAAAATCAGCAAATGATCCCAAAACAAGTAAATGATTAACAAGATGCAATCGCACATTTTCAGGAAATAGAAGAGGACAAAACGACAACAGCGAAGAGAGAAACATCAAGTATAAAGGACATACATCCTCAGAAAACATTTGACGACACAAGAATTCAGTTAGGTTCTTTCCCAGCAGATTTATCTTCTTCACACCCACCCACCCCCTCCCTTCCCAATGCCTAACAAATTTCTTTAAATGATATGTTTATACACTGTCATCAAAATAATTGCCATAGATAGCCTCAGCCCTATCATTGATCTTCATATAAAACATTTGAAAATCAGAGGATTAGCTCTATAAGTCGTCATCACAGGCTATGGCAATATTTTTCTAGTGGTTCACAATCAAATCCCTTATCGACAATCACATTTTACAACCAAAACTCCATGAACAGCAAATGATCCCAATGCAAAAACATTAATAATAAGATGCAGTTGCAAATTTCCATGGAAATATAAGAGGACAAAACAACATGGAAACATGGAAGACAATTGTTACAAACTGGTTCAACAAAATAACCCAGTGCCCCACCAACCCCAACTATTTCTAGTGATTAGTTAAGAAAAGTATGAGAAAGCAAATCTAATGATATACATTACCGAAGAAACACTTCACCGTTATCAAACAATTAGTAGATAGCCTCAGCCCTATCATTGATCTTCATATTAAAAAAATAGAAAATCAGAGGATTAGCTCTATTTGTTGTCATCACAGGCTGTGGTAATATTTTTGCAATGGTTTGCTAAATCTATGAACTACATCATAGCAGAAACTTCATTGTTCTTAAATGCAATCAAAATGAGAACCTAATTTGCTTTAAAATTTAGCCTCAAAAGATATTTTAATTTTAATTAAAATTTCCAATCATAAATAACTTGTCAGATTTAAACACATTCAGTACTTACGAGAAGGCCTTAGTGGAAATGGAGGGCTGTCCACCAAACACAACAACACGATCTGCCAGGTATGTAGCCATGATGAAGTCATGCTCCACAACAAATGCAGTCTTCTTGGCATGAAGGATGAATCTAATATGGGACAAAGTCATAAAATAATTAATACTGTTTATGAGAGGACATAACATATCTTCAGACCAATAATATAAACTTTCATACATTCTAAAAGCAAGCCTAATCTTAACTGCTGCCATGAGCAAATTAAATCAATCCAAAACTTTCATCTCCAATCCACCCATGAAAATGAAGAAAGCATACTGTGGTGTTAAAAACATTGGATAGAGAAACCGAAGACAAAATTTTACAATTTTCCACGTTGTCCTCAGTTGTGGTTATCATCAAAATAAGAATATGCGTGGTGCATGGGATATCATCACCGGACATTGTAGTGGAAGTAGTCAATTATTTGTAATTGAAAATAGCAATAGATCTCGTAACAGAGAAGACAATGAAGCGAATCGTGTGCAATCAAACACAAGGCTGATTGGATTACCTTACTGAACTCCATTACTGCAACTAATTAATTCCTATAATAGGCAAGTTAACTACCATTTGACACCTTAGATTTGGATGCATTGCTGGATTATTTCACTGAGGGAGAGGAGAGATCATGGGTAACTATATCATATATTTGATAGAGAGTGACGATTGAACTGAGAACAGTGTATCAAAAAGTCATAATTATGACATGGGGTTACACCTTCGGACCGTAAATATAAGTAAGCCACAAAACAATACTAGTAACCAAACCAACCTTTTGATCACTTTGGCAGCATGCAAACGCTGCTCGGAATCAAGATAGGCAGAAGGCTCATCAATAAGGTAGATGTCTGCTGGTTTTCCCAAGCACAGGACTATGGCAACACGTTGAAGCTCTCCTCCTGACAAGTTTTGAACCTTAAAAAATGAAGAAAGCATACTGTGGTGTTAAAAACATTGGATAGAGAAACCTCAGACAAAATATTTACAATTTTCCATGTTGTCCTCAGTTGTGGTTATCATCAAAATAAGAATATGCGTGGTGCATGGGATATCATCACAGGACGTTGTAGTGGAAGTAGTCATTTATGTGACAAAGATTTTGTAATTGGAAATAGCACTGCAATAATTTTTTAGAAAGAAAAGAAGTCCAGTGGTTTTTTGGGGTTTTTTCTATTCAATAATTGGAGAAAAAAAAAAAACGTATATTAGTCCATTAAAAACCAAAGAGGAAGGATACCAATGAGAAGAATTAAGATATTTTCACATGATGTCCTCAGTTGTGGTTATCATCAAAATAAGAATATGCGTGGTGCATGGGATATCATCACAGGACGTTGTGGTAGAAGATAAACAATTATGTGGAGGTCACATAATATTAATTTTTGTTTCTAAATTAAGTCCAATAATTCTTTAAATTGCATTCTTTAAATATATATATCTTATCAAAGTTGTGATTTTAGAATTATATTTTTGTTGTTTGGACAACTCGGAATGGTATGTCTTGCCTTTTCATCACTGAAAACATTTGTTTAAAAATTAAAAAAATCTGTTAAAGAAAATATAATGAAATACCAAAGAGAGAAAGGATATCAATAAAAAGAATTAAGATATTTTCACTTTGTCCTCAGTTGTGATTATCATCAAAATAAGAATATGCGTGGTGCATGGGATATCATCACAGGACGTTGTAGTGGAAGTAGTCAATTATGTGACAGAGATTTTGTAATTGGAAATAGCACTGCAATAATTTTATATAAAGAAAAGAAGTGCAGTGGTTTTTTTTGGTTTTTTCTATTCAATAATTGGAAAAAAAATATACGTATATATATTAGTATTAGTATGGTACTTCATTCATACCTTTAAGTCATTTTAAAACATATGTTTTTAAGAGAAAAAACCCCCAAAAAACAACAAATCATTAACCTCATCATACTCCAGTTCATAAATCAAGCTAACCTGGTAACCAATACAGGTATTGTTGAGAAGTTAGTTCTAGTGCATTAGAGGATGATATTGATATTAAGTCAATTGTATCATAAATGTCACTTGTATGCTAGATGTGATATCAGCCACAACTAGTTATTTTCTGTTTGCCTGGGGTTATTTTAAACTGGTCTGGTGTTATATCATTCCTTCATATTTCTGTGATCATGATATCTACATTTTGTCCAGTAATGCTCAACTTTAAGGAACATGACTTCCAGCTACTTACAGAAATGAAACAAATGAAGGAAGGAAACCCCTTACAACAATGTTGGATATTTTTCTCATGTCCTCAGGTGTGGTTATCATCAAAATAACAATATTAATATGCGTGGTGCATGGGATATCATCACAGGACGTTGTGAAAGGGGTGAGATATAAATTAAAAAGATATAAAGATATTAAGTAATTATACCACCACCAACTACAATAATAAAAATTTCCCCAAAATATGAGAGGGAGAATCTAACCCCCCCCCCCCTCCCCCCCAACAACAACACATTTTCCCACTTGTTCCTCAGGTGTGGTTATCATCAAAATATGAATATGCGTGGTGCATGGGATATCATCACAGGTCATTGTGGCAGAGGTGTGATACTGATCTTTCTAGTCTCAAATCAAAATCATAACAATAATAATAATAGTAATACCATGAGTAAAGAAATGGTTTCTGAAGCTGCTGAATAAAGAGGAATTAGATTTAAAGGCGGAAATTATTGACAAAAATACCAGACACTCTCGGGAAAGAAAGACAGCAATATATAGAAAAATAAAAGCATGATTATTCACTGTTACAATTTCATGAATATTTTTCATTCTTGTAAGTATTTGAAATAAAAAATTTTCCTTTTCATTTTATGACTGACATTTTTCATTGTGAAAGAAATACGAGAGGGAGGAATTTCCTAACTTTGTCCTCAGTTGTGTTTATCATCACAATAGAAATAAGCGTGGTGCATGGGATATCATCACAGGACATAGTGGCGTGGGTGCTTAAAATATCGAAGAAAAAAAATTAAAAAAACAATCACAACACACAGACCTACTATTAAGATCACTAAATGTGGCAAGGGCATAAATCTTTCTCACATTCACACCTGGAGCTTGCCTGAGACTTTGAAATAACCTGGTATTTTTTTGTAATTATTTTTCTTTCTTGTCATCATAAATAAAAATTAAGTTTAAAAAATGACTACATGACCCCAAAAAAATAAATCAACAACCCCTGATATCTTCCTATGTCCTCAGTTGGAGTTATCATCAAAAAATTATGCGTGGTGCATGGGATATCATCACAGGTCATTGCGGAAGAGGTAAATATGTTACGATTTTTATATGCAAAGAAAATGTTGCTTGATTACAGAAAGAAAAGTAAATAAGTATTTTTACCAAGCCAAAAATCATTAAATGTCACAAAAAATATACATAATTCTAACACTAAATAAAAGATATTTCCTTCCTTTATCATTAAAACGTGTTTAGACAAAACTTAATTGTAAAGCATCCATTTTCTTCAGTAATTGGGTTAATTACTGATATAAAAATGCCACGCAATTTTGAGAGACAGGAAACTAGTGAAATTGACATAACGCCCAACAAGTTTTGCTCATCATCCTTCATCCATAACAGAAGAGATCTATCAAACACTATCCATGAAAAAAGTGGATTAAGGGAAGAGACCTTCCACAAAATTATGTATTCCTCTCATCATGTCCTCAGGTGTGTTAATCATCAAATTAGGAATATGCGTGGTGCATGGGATATCATCACAGGACATTATGGAGGGGTTAATAATAATTTTATGGTAAGCCTTTTATTTTTTGCATTTTGGTGAGGTATATTAATATTATGCTCTTTTACTGAGTGGTGATTTTAAAAATGCTTGATTTCTAAAAATGAAGATACTTGAATAATGATTGTAGCTCTATTTTCAAAGGTAAAACAACTTGTTTACACAGCAGTGTGTGATAATTGCAAATTTGCTTTTAAAACCATTCACTGATTGTTCAGCCATTACATAATTGAACACATAGTAGCCTAATCAAGTTTTCTTCAAATTTTCAAATTCATATAAATATCTACAAGAGAATTGAAAACATTTTGTAACATGTCCATTGTATGTTGTAAAAAAAAATAAATATATTAATAAGAGCTGGATAGAATATCTTATCAAGTTTTTACCTCTTGATCAAAGATGGGTTCAATCTGGAGTGGCTTGAGTACATCTGTTGCAAACTGAGGATGCACATAAGCATCTCTAATCCTTTCATGCAGCAATTGTCTGACTGTGCCTTGATGCTTGGGACTTATCTTCTGTGGTTTATAACTCACATTCAATACAGGGATTGAACCTACAAAAATAGTAGCCAATAAAAGAAAAAAAAAGGTGAATTAAGGAATATAGGTGGTAAAAAAGAAAAACATAGTTAATTGGTGAATGAGTTGGTGCATTCAAGGAAAATGTTGGGTTTTCTTATTATTAATAAATCATCAACATGCATGGTGATCATCCAACCAACTTCGTCCTAGGAAAGAATATTGACTGGCAGATTTGCTCAGTATTGCCAACACCAGGGAATCTCAAACTATAAACCATAATAACATAATAATTTCAACACCTGCAAATTTTGAATATCAACACCCATCAGCTAGAGAAACTCCCAAATTAGGACTGCCAACAGAAGTGTCTTGATTGAAACAGTGAACAGGATCACATCAAAGAAGAGACTTGCTATATTCTAAATTGAAGCAACCAACTTCAGCAAACAAAGTATGCCACATCAATCATTATGGTCAAGAAAAGATCAAATCAAAATATTTCAAAGCTAAATGCAGTAAAGATATTTTTTTTTTAAACCAAGGTTAAATTTGCAACCCAGAAAGAAAAGATCCAAATCAACAAAAGACAATTGTTTGCACTTCATCTATAAAGACCCATGCCCTAACAATACTGATAACCAATCTTTGTATCATTATAAAATATAAAATAACTCACCTCCACTATCTGGTGCCAAACGCCCAGCCAGCATTTTGATAAAGGTAGTCTTTCCTGTACCATTCTCACCCAGCATAACAATGATCTCAGAGTCAGTGAATTGACCAGCTTCTATATTCAGTTCAAAAGAGCCTAGAGGAGATGGTAAGAAATGTAAAAAAATCAGTTTTGACATTAAAATAGAAGACATAATAATAAGAAATGAAATTATCTGATTTGTATTCAAGTTAAGCAAAATTTGGAAAATTCTTGATCAGGTTAGTAATTTAATGTATAATTTCAAATTCAATCTAAAGATTGGTATCCACTTGGTGACTTTTAATAACCAATACAAAAAACAATCAGAAGCATTTTTCTCATGAAGCTAGTTTAGATCAAGTGAAAAGAGCTTATCAAAGAAACAGACGGATGTCTATCATCAGCATGCTGTATGCCTGGAGCATGAAACAATATGACAGTGTTCTAAAAGCCTCCTCTATATTAAT
Source organism: Dirona albolineata (assembly GCA_031763155.1). NCBI lineage: Eukaryota > Metazoa > Mollusca > Gastropoda > Nudibranchia > Dironidae > Dirona > Dirona albolineata. The sequence goes on along the minus strand of JARFNW010134323.1, from coordinate 7,266 downwards.
GATTACAGGCTAATTGCAAAACATACATACCCAGCTTTTTTAACATTTTTGGGTAGTCATAACGACATGACCTTTTGATTTCCTCCTCCATGGCAGTTTCAGCTACCTTAAATGTTAGAGAAGTTTCTCTGAACCTCAGGTTCTCCGTTGGCACAAATCCATCCAAGAATATGTTGATTCCTATTTTAACAAAGTAAGATTACACAACATTAAGCCTTGTGCTAAGAATCAAAAGGTAAAAATTAATAAGACAAAAAACAATTAAAATGCATGCATCAATATGCTATGCCGCCTATACTTTCACCATAAATATATAAAACTTACCATGACTTCAAGCAGATACCACACAAACTTAAAAGCAAATGTTGAGTCACGCCAAATGTGATAGAGAAAATAGCAAAAAAGTCATATCAATGCTTTATCAGGTTGTCAATAACTATAGAGTACAATTCCATGAACCATGGAGTGATATTTCAGAAGTTTGTAACACCTATATAATATATCTCTTACAAAATTAATCTCCTCAACCAGCAAGCATCATGTCACAATCTCATCAAATTACCTTCTCGGACACTGAAAGGCATAGTGACAACACCATAGGCACCAGGTATTCCATACAGGCAGCAAATGAAATCAGACAAGTAGTCAAGTACAGACAAGTCATGCTCCACAACAATAACATATTTTTGGGGGCCTGTCAAAGATCGAATAGCCAGAGCAGCCTTCAAACGCTGCTTCACATCCAGGTAACTTGATGGTTCATCAAACAAAAATCTGTCAAAATATTTGAGATAACATTGCTACAGTAATAACTATCACCCATAAATCTAAGCATAACGCATTCCATGAAATACATTGTAAGGTAAGTACATGTCCGCCGAAGTTTTAGTCTAATCCAAAACCTCTCCAAACAGTTTGGTTCTCAATCTCTACAATTTGGGAAGTTAGCATGAGATCTTTCACATATAAAATTATTTTTTTCTTAAATAAAGAACAGAAATCAAATAAATCCTTAATCAAACAGACACAAAAGTCCAATTAACAGTCGTTAGCACTGAGAAGATCTGAGAAATGAACACTGGCATGTAAACATTGCATAAGTTGTAATTTTTAATAAAAATAGTATACTCACATTTGTGCATTCTGTATGCAAACGATAGCAATAGCAAATCTTTGTAATTCTCCTCCTGAGAGATCCTCAACATTTCTATCCCGTACATTATTTAAATCTACAGAAGGAAAAGAAGAAAGCAGAAATCGTAATCAATACCATTAGCTCTTCAGGAAAATATAACCCTGTAAACCTATATCCGTCACATGAAAATGCAGTCAGTAATGACCATTTTGGAATAATATAAAAATGAATTGATAATAATTGTCAGATCTAAAACTGGTTTATGTTGTGTACATCCATTTCTCAAAATGTTTCAATCATGTTCTGAAGCTTTAGGAAATGAGAAAATTATTTACTACTTCACAACCTTGTCCTCCATCAACAAAATGTCATTTAACAAGTGGGTGTTTTGTCATTCATCTCCAGACTAAGATAAGGCAAAGCAGTTTCCTCTTTAAAACAAGACAAATAATGGAAAAGAATTACTTCATAAAATCAAAACAAAACATACCCAATTGTTCACACACAACTTCCTGATTTTTTATTTCATCTTTCTTATCTAGAAGCTGTTGCACACATCCCTGTAGATTTGAAAAAGGTAAAACTTTAAAATAAATGAATAGGAATAGTTAGATCTCAAGATGTAGCATCATCCAATACACACACATCCATCTGTCAATGATATGTCAGCATTAGATTATCTGACGTAACTTTACAGATAATAATAGATGTATAATGGAAAAAAAATGACACTTTCACACATACATTCACAGTAAGAAACTACAAAAATGAGATGTGATGCTCACTACTCTAGCTATGGTGATGGTGATTTGTGTGGAACTCTGCAGCACTGACCATTTCTAATGTTAACAAACATATGAGTTTATGATTAAAGGCATCAATCTAAAACCTACTCAATGGTTTATAATAAATCAAAGAAATCTATCCCCCACAGTGTTGATAGAAACATACATGAGGCATGACTCTTGTATTATTAATAAGTATTTCCAGATCAATAACCTATGGTGTGACATAATATTAACATAATTTTTATTTATCTGTGTACTTTTGGCCTCTTCGATAAAATCTCCACACCTTCTATAGCTGTCTGGTGAAGACCTGAGGCTACAATACCATGTCTGGTCTAGATACGAGCAATATTGAACAGTGTATTGCTTCTTGTATCAAATAAGATTCATCGACACAGTGGGCTGATCCCCTGCTTCGCCTTGAAAATCTTGGTCCATAGATTTTCCAGCTCTGTATCAGGCAATGTGTACTAGTGAGGTGCAGACTTGCACTTAACCTGGATACGTTTTACCTGGGTCTGTGCATCGGTGCCTTCTGCCTTGTCCCCGAGCAGACACAGAACTGGTCCCAACACAGTTTAATTACGGTTCTAAAGGGAACAGATAACTAACAAACAAACTTTATACTATCTTACCTTCACAGCTTTGGGAATTTGATCAACGTACTGTGGTTTGATAAGAGCTTTTAAATCATCTTCTAAAATCTTGGTGAAATAATTTTGCAGTTCAGAGCCTCTGAAATATGCTAAGATGTCAGTCCAGTCAGGGGGATTCTGAAACGAATACACACATAACAATGCATGAATTACACACATTCAACCAACTTTGTTGTTTGGTAAAACAGACGCATCAACAATTATTGGCATACAGTACTGGACAATAGAATGACAAACTCAAATGCACGAGAAACAAGGAAAACCTTCCAAAGGCACAAACAATCGCCCAATCTGTTCAAAAATATCACATGATAAAAAGGCTATTAGATAACCCTTAAAATTTCAATGGAGCAAAGTTTTTAAAAGTATTTAAAGTTGACTAAAAATCCAAAACTTTTGGGACAATCACAATCCATCATTCAACCACCAGCACAGGCTAGATTTTTGTGCATGAACATCCTCTGGAAATGGAAATAATCACCACTCACTTAGAACACTTGCAACCATGAAGATTATCAAATGTATTGGTATATTCTATACACCCCGCAGTATGAATGCACCATGATTTACAAGGTCAGTGATCTAAGCCTTTGCTACTTTTCAGAAGAAGACGAAAAAAAGAGAGAAAAAAGAAAAACTGGCTAATGCCACCACGATCAAGATGATTCCATTCCAGGTCCCAAAATTTTACTCACATTATACTTTCCAAGATTTGGCTTCTGTTTGCCAGCAAGAATTTTCAAAGCTGTTGACTTGCCAATACCATTAGTTCCCACTAGTCCAAGAACTTCACCTGGTCTTGGAGTTGGCAATCTGATTTAAAATACAAATATGAATTTTTTTTTATCAACAAAAATAAAACACCCCTCCCTAATCTTAACATTTATATAATAAAATAAATAATCATTTGTCCATAATGAGACGAAAATTTGAAAAATCTACTTGCCTGTGCAGCTTGAAAGAGTTTGCACTGTATCTGTGGGTTGTATCTTTATGGAGGTTACTTGGCAAATTTATAATGCTGACTGCCTCAAATGGACATTTCTAAAATAAGGGTGGGGGTGCGAGAAGAGATGAAAGAAAAAGGAATAATCAAATCCATCAATAATTACTGATCGTCACATTAGATCAAAGTTTTAAACCATATACTATACACCACAATGTTTATGATATTACCCCCCCCCCCCCCAACTTATTGGCAGCTGAAAAGCTTCTAGAGTCTAGAGAAACGAATGCTTTAATCAAACAAATAATGACAGAAATTGCATCTATTTAACTCCCAATCAAAATAATGTTTATGTTCAAAGCACACAAGTGTAAAAACCTTAACCAGGTTCATGCACCCAGAGCCAAAGAGGGACATGGTGCAATATAAATGTACAGTATTATATCATTGTCAAATAATAACTATCTATGCACTGATTCTGAAGACATCCCAAGCAAATTTTTTTGAAAATCATGTTGCTAAAGCCAAATCTTTCACAGCAAAACCCCTGGAAAAGAAAAAAAAATGCACATGACAAATTAACCAGTTTAATAATCAAGAGGCCTTACCTTCACACATATACCGCAACCAATACATAAATCCTCAGAGATTGTCGCAATTTTGTCAGTTGCTACAACCTCAATACACAGCTTTCCTGAAATAGTAAAAGAATGAGCACTTTAAATAACCGAACTGCCTCTTATCCAAATCCAATGTACTGCTTTATGTGACTTGGCACTACCTGACTGATGGTAACTCATCTAGTTCTCATGCCATTTGACCTTGAAAGATACAGAAAGTACCAAATTACAGCTCAAATTTGCCTAACAGCAGAAGGAGGTGTATCAAATGTATTAACACTATACAAAATGCTTGACTCTTTCTACTGACCCACATTCTTTTAGCTTTAAACCAATTTGCTATACTACAATAAATGTAGCATGTTTTATATATTTATACTCTTTACCTAATAAATGCCAGTGTAATAACCCATCAGTCATGTCAAATGATGGAAAATTAAGTTCAATAATTAATAAAAATGGGTGCAGCGAAAACTTTTGAAATCCCTTATAGTATGACTTACCCATTCTAACCACAGGACAAAATTTTTTGCATTCTTGTCCACATCTTTTAGGTTTACATTTATCAGTGCTGACAATGGCGATCCTTGTCATGACATCTGACGGTTCTTCCGTTCTCTTATCCTTTCTTCGAGACATTTTGCTGCTTTTTTTTGTGACCTACAGAACAGATTACAAATATATTATATGAATATGATTAGATATTGAATTGTGATTGATACTGACCTGATGATATTCATAATAATAATAATAAACATGGGTAGGCTAAGGCTATATATAATACTTAACAATTAAAAGTAAATTATTTGTCCTGCTTGGAATTAAGATGCAAGGATTTAAGATTCAAAACCAAGTAGCAATTCACACGATGCCAGTACAGTTACACAGCTGAGCAATTAGTGTTATTTTTGTTACTTTAATTAATAAATCTTAATAAAGAAAAAGTTAAAATTGACGATAAAAGATCCAATCGTTGTATAGTAGTAATAGTAGTGTGTGCTTTCATTTTGTGATGTAAATAATGGCCAGATGAACGCGGAAGGGCTATACTTTAAATGTACCGTTAAGTATATTTATTCCCATTGGTCTAGTATCGTAATCGTTAATTTTGTTTTATGAAAAGTAATCATTTCTATTAATTTTTATTTATTTATTTATAATAATACTCGTTAGATTCGTACTTCTTTTGCATCACTTTTTAATTATTAATAAAACATTTTTTTTTTTTAAACGCAACTTGTGTGTCGTTTTTGGGTATTTTTTTATTTGGTAGGAGGGGGTTTTTTTCGTTGGTGTTTTAGATAAGCTGTTGCTGGTTTTTTCCAAAGGGGGTACTGCTTTTTTCCAAAAGGGGTATTTTATTGCTGGTGTTTCCAAAGGGGGTACTGCTTTTTTCCAAAAGGGGTATTTTATTGCTGGTGTTTCCAAAAGTAAAAGGGGTTGGGGTACTGCTGTTTTTGTTTGTTTGTTTTCCTAAAGAGGATAGGCCCCTGCTGCTGTGCTACGGAGACTAAAAATGATGAAAAAAGAGGGGTGTTCCTGTGTGCATTTCTCCATATAAAAATTATGCGAGGTAGGAGGGGAACAGCTGTCTGTTTGTCCCATGTTGGCGACAAAATTTCAGTTTGACACGCGTCCACATGTTCTCCACTGTCGGTGTGTGGATGGTTGGGTCGTCTGGATCAACAAAATTCTCAGAATGGTTGATGACGTTGTGCATGTACACACCTCCATCAATTTGATCTAGTCTGCCATATATAGGCAATTTGATCTAGTCTGCCATATATATAGGCCCTCCTGCGAGGATAAAATTCAGAATAATCCTCTCCAACGTGACAGCTGTGCTATCAGCAACTTCCACCATGAAGCATCTCCTGGTGTCGATGCCTCCAAACACCCAGTGCCCTTCTCTCCATTGTCATCGGTGGTACTTCCGGTGGAAAAAGTAAGACTCATCCACCTCTACTTCTACTTCTTATGGGGTCACCATCCTCATCCAGACCTATCTGTTGAGGATTTTGAATTATCCACTCCTCGCAGACGTCCCTACAAAAGCTGCACCAGTCCACAAGGGTATTCCGGTGGTCGTTAAGTTGAGCTTCGTGGTGAATTTCCGTTTGCGGGTGGTCCCTGCACCAGAAGTACAACATTACAACTATCATGCACAGTGGTAGGTGGCTTCTGGAAAAGGAGTTTTCTCTGATAGTTGTCTTCCTCTCACAAGTGGGACAGCTCCATCTGTAGCCATCAGCTATATTGTTGTTGTGGACTGTCAGGCTGCAGTCGATTGCACAGTTGGCACAAGGCATTGTGTTTTTCAGCAGCTGTCGTCTTGCCAGCCACTTCATAGCCTGGCTCCACAATAAAAGTTGGCGCAGCAGGTCTTCCACGAGGCATGGTTATTAATAAAGAATATATATATAATAATTGCAAGTAAAGTTATAAATGAAAATTGAAAAGTGTGATGGAAAAAGTGTTTTTGAAATTGGCAAAAGTGATCAAGTCGTTTAGAAAATAGGCGCGGATATTAATGCGGATGTGTGGTATTCGTTGTGTTCTTTTCTAAATGGGCGAGTACTCGAATGCCATTTTATCAACAAATCAATACTAGCATTTTATTTTTTTTGGCAGCATAATTAGTTCTTTTCTTCACGTGTAATCAAATAAAAATGTAAAAAAATAATAGCCTTCATCGTTCAATCGTGCAATTTGCATTGAAAAACTCACATGGAGGTCGTTTGTGTATGAGTGTTTATAAATAACTACTCATAGTATATAATATATATGGTAGCGTCAATTGGCACCGAGTGACTCAGCGTCAATTGACGAAAACACAGGTAAACGTCAATTGGCACTGAGCGGTATCGAGGTACTCGGTCACAATTGACCGAGCGGCATCGAGGTACTCAGTCACAATTATATCGATTGTATAAAGTTAATCAAACCAAGATTAAAATTGTTTTAATATTATTTCTACCCCAATTAGAGGCGAAGTTATTAACAATTTCATTGACTGACATTTTATAGAATAGTGCATCCATTTTTAGAGTATGTAAATTAGCTTTGTGTACACATCACAAAACTGAGCCAATGGCTGAAGCGGTATCTGAGTCAAATACAA
>JARFNW010134312.1:0-11022 GCA_031763155.1 Dirona albolineata | reverse complement strand
ACACACACACACCCAGGGGAATTTGATCTATTATATTATTTTTGAGAGGGGGGTGGGCAGCTAAAGAAAGTTCCGTGAGAAAAGTTGACATTATAATATTATAGTCTTAACTTTTACAGGATTCTCTTTGTATATCATTTTGGCCAGGTAGCTGTGTGGGTCATCCAAATGTTTCTAAGACATGTTCTCTTATGTCACAGACCAAATTCTGTTATGCTGTACCAAGCAACACGGTAGTCAATCCTGAAGGATGGTTATCTTCTGTAAGTAAATTGGTAGTGCGCTAAAACAGGCTATTTATCGCGCGACCAGTCATAAAGATGAGTTTATTGTTCCGTATGTCCGTGCAGGTACAGGCCCCCTTATTATACAGCAGTTGCCCCACAGCAGGCTGGGTCATCCAATATCTTTCTCACAACTCCCATGGGAAGCTTTCAATGGCGCAGCATGGCTTGTCATACTGACATACTGATAATGCTATTCCTTTGCCTATTTCTAGGTTCTCACTCACCCACAAATCGAGTGAGAGATAAATGTGTAAGTAGTCTTTCCCAAGGACTCAGAGCCGGAAACTACAGCCAGGTCTCGAACTTGAGACATTTCGATCTTGACCCAAGTAGCCTAACCACCACTCAGTCAACAATGCCTCGCTGGCGTTTGTATGAGATCTCCACTAGTCAAAAGACATGCCACAGAAGTTGCCTTTGTACAGTTGACATTGAGAGTTGAGTGATAAGAGTGCACCATCCATGAATATTCAATGTTCACAGACAATAACATGTCACAATCGGTGTCTGGTTCAACCACAATTACTAATAGGAATCTCACCGAAACAAAACACGGTACATTGCGCACCAAATTATTCAATTATTCATAATGTTATTATGCAATCTTTCCGCACAACAGCAAATGATAGGCCTTAGCTTATGATATTGTAACCAAAAACAGTGTTAATCTATTTGTTTTCGCCTATGGCTGCATAAAATCATCATGTTGTTGCATAATAGTTATAATATTGTGTAGTACAATCCGTCTGTTATGTTTAATTGTTTCTTTCTTTATCATTTCCTTTCTACCTTCGCCATTGATCTCTATCCGAATACCTACATCCCCTCTTTTCTATCACCTCTGATATTGTTTCTTGCCGTACATTCTTTGGCCTACCTCTTGTGTAATTTACCTTGTTGCCTACATTCTAAAATTTGTTTCAGAATCCTATTTTCATTCATTCTACGTATAATATGAGTGTTGGACCATAATATATTGAATTATAAATAGACATTTTAGTTTTTGTTGTATGTAATAAAAATATTCCCTGATTGACTACAGACTTCAGTTGCTTTGGAAATTCTTTAATTTATTTCTTCTTTTAAACTACAGTTAGAATTGGTAATCACTCCTAGATATTTATAGGTATCAACTTGCTCTAATACTTCTCCATTTCGTTTAATTTCATTGGCTGTTTTGTTCTCCACTTATTATCATTTGTTTTCTTTGAGTTGATTATTGGTCCTTTCTTTGTAAGTTCTCTATTGAGAATACTAATATTGTATTGTAAATCCTGACGTTTAATTGTAACAAGTAAAAATGTGCTTAACACACTCGACAGGGTCCAAATGTTAATACTACGTATCAGTCACCCCAATCAATAAAATAAATCTCTTTATCAATCCCAATGGGACATAATTAAAATTTGTCTTCAGTGTCTATTCCCAGGTGTCAACCGCTGTGCAGCGCTACAAAGTGGGGCCAAGGTCTTGGAGAAAAAAATTTCAGTGCTTCCACCGGGATTCGAACCAGCGATCTCTCGAACCAAAGCGAGTGACTCAATCACATTGTGCAACTGGTTGTTTACACGGTGGTCCAATCTGATGCAAATATAATGTGTTGACATTGTATGTGTGTTTAACTAGCGATTACTCACTCTTCCACAACTGATTGTAATTGATTACCAAAATCCGTCAGGCTGAAAATTCACTCCTATTTTTTTGTTTGTACTCTTCAACTGTCTGTGACACACATGTATACATGTGTTACATACATGTATTACATAACAACAAACGACGGCTTACAATGGCGATAAAGTACATGGCATGCGATAAGTCCAAAAGAGTCGAAAGTCAGAATGTTTAGATAATACTATGAAGTTACTGGAAAATAATGTCAAATCTTATCTTATCCTCTTCCCAGTGGTGGAAAAACATATTACTGAAGCTCGAAGAATTTTGTTCGCTGAGGCTTAATGACCGGTACTCAAAAGGCTTTATTACTAGAGCTGAATCAGGATCCAGGAACCACGACAAGCGATACATATGGATTGGTTGCCAGACAAACAAGTGTCCTTGTTGATGTTGGTTTAGTAGATAGAATTAATTTTGTCTCTTCAATTCATGCCATTCCATTTCATTCAGTCGCTTCAAATTTAGATCTGTCGCCTTTACCTTTAATGCATCAATGCAAACTATTACTGAAAAAAAATGGTTTTTGTCTTTGTTTTATTGTATTTTCCTCATCGTTTTTGGATTAAGCCGTTTGATTTTCTCTTGTTGTAGACTGCTGACTCATCGTTGACTAAACCCCCGAGACAGCGTCCTGGTTCATGATAGAGTAAAACGCTAAGATTTAAAAAAAACCCCCAAGTATTTTGATGTTTAGAAATATTATGACGACAAAATGCCAATCTAAAGCATATCAGACATATAGACACACACACACACACACACACACACACACACACACACAAACACACACACAGACAAATTCACAAACACACCTACACACATACACCCACACAAACACACTCGATCACTCTTAAACTTTCTTCTTTTTTTTCAGTCAATAAAAAATAACACCACTCTCTAACACGTTAAAAACTCATTATCACTTTTACAACAACTATGGTCTACAAATGGTCAGGAAAGAGAATCCCAGTTTTGATGACACCGCCAATAAAGGGGTCAACAGACATTGAGATGGATTGGATCACACGACACCAACCGGAAGTCTATCGGAATGAATGGCCGACTGGAATGTGTGAGTCAATATTGTCGTCCTTGACCCAGTCCCATCCGTGTGATATTTCACAAAGCTGATTTTAAACCAGACAGATAATACAATAGGGATACCTCCCACACCGACGCTTGCGTCCTTGGGTAAGACACTTTGCCCTGCTTACCTCGTCCTATCGGAGACGAACGTTTAATTCGGAAGCCCCCTCGGTTGTAAGCAGCGTTTGTCCTTGTCTAAAATTGTATTCGTGCCTAACAGGCAGCGTGTGGCGTATTACGTGTTGAGTGTTCCGTTGCTTACCCGGGGTAAATGTGCTAGTGTAAAGCGCTTAGAGCTATATAAAGGCCATTTATTATCATTTTATGGGATATTGGTCTTTTCAAATGCTATATCAACAGTGTTGTGTTTAGAAAGGAGGAATTGAATTGGTAGATTATTTCTCTCCATGAATGTTACCACAGTATCAAAATTATCTTACAAAATATCTGAGTATTATTATCATTCTTCATATAATTTGTAAAAGATTTATATACAAAAAACCCGCAATATTTGAACATATGTTTCAATATGATTTAGTACACAGGGTTTACATTGATGATTCAATACTATATTATATGTGTGCATTGATATATTTTAATGATCATAACATAAAATAGGTGTTATGAAAGAGTGGAATATTTCAAATGGTCTTTGAGGTCTGACAAACACAGCATGATCGTATTATGAAAAATCTTTTTCTAATGAGATTGTATTTTCTATAATCTAAAATCGCCAGATAAAAACCCCCATTTTAGACGTCACCATTCATAAAGGGGTCAGCAAACATTGAGATGGATTGGATCACACGACAGCAACAGGAAGTATATCGGAATGAACGGCCGACTGGAAAGTGTGAGTTAAAATTGTCGTCATTGACCCATGTCCCATGTGATGTTACATCAAGCTGAATTAAAACCAAAACAAATATTGATGATAATACCTTCCACGGTATGGTCTTTTTCAACATCTATATCAACAGTGAAGTGTTCAGATAAGATGTATGGTAGACTATTTCAAACTGCATACTACTATGAAAGTAATCATGGTAATCGAATCCACTTATAAATTATATGAGTATTATCAACACTCTCCGATTAAAGTGCGTTCATAATATTACTTTTAAAATTAAACACTCCGTAAATTTGCACAATTATTACATCATAATTTAGTACATAGGGATTTCCTTGATAATTCGATATCACATAATATGTACATTGATATCTTGAAATGACAATATTATGGGCTATTACTGATATACATTGACATAAGTTGGAGAGGTGACATGGAAGAGCGGAATAATTCAATCGGTCTTTGAGGTGTGACAAACAACAGCATGTTCGTATTATTAATACTTTTTTTATTTGTTGTTTTTTGTTTTTTCTATGATCTTAAATCGCCAGGTAAGATAATCCCAATTTTTGACGACACCACGAATAAAGGGGTCATCAAACATTGAGATAGATTGGAACACACGTCTAGACAAATAATATACTTGGAATACCTCCGACACTGTGGGTATGTGATGGTATCTCGGTCTATTCAGCAACTATACCAGAAGTGTAGTGTTTCGAAAGGAAAAAGTTTGATAGATTATTTTGCTCTGAAAGTAACCTAACCATGTAATTAAAATGTTAGAATCCATCAGTGGACTAGCTTTTTGATTATATCCTTTTTGTTATTGGATGTCATCGGGTCTCTGACTTGTAACGTGACATTGCAAGGTGCGAGCTCCAATTCGACCAAGTTTAGAATCAGATTTGAGTGTTAGTGGATGCCACCATAAAATAGAGATGTCTTACAGACTTGTACGTCATTCCGACGCTTGTTTCATGGTCATTACGGCAACACGTTTACGTTTTATTGTTACGTGTTAGTGTCACCAGCTTTTAAAAAATGTTTTACTACACCCATTAGGTAACACGGTACTACATTTTACACACAGTCATTAATGGATGCAGTCATCGTTGTTGTGACATCACACAGTTATCTGCCAAACAACAACGCATCCAAGTCACGGTTTTAAAAAGTACTTAATCTGATCATCATCTCTTGATTCTCTGTACGGACATTTCTGAAAAGGTATAATGTCCGTCGATTGAGGATATTGCACTCTGATTTCTGGTCATCCTGGTAAAAACATCTAAATAACATTTAAATAATATTCAAATATCATCATCTTAATCACATCGATTACTATCAATGTCTGGTGCTTTGCTTTTATTTTATACTAAAAGGTTCATCCCGCAAACAGATGAGTTGGTTTCCAATAATGATATTTGCCTTTTTGTGCTGAAGAGTCGGATTCGTCCTTGACATTCGTTCGTTAAAAAACAAAATGGCGTGATATTGTTTTGGCATTGTTTTTTTGGGATAGTTCGCGAATCTAATTATTTTGAGACTAAATAGGTCAGGTCTTCTTGTTGTGATCGCTGATTTAGTTTTGACCGATTTCATGACTTCAGATCAGGACTCGCTCATGGTTTCGATCTTCATAAGTCATGTCATTTAATTTTTGTACATGAATCTATAGAAAATAAATGATACACCCGGGCCAGACAGGAAACTAAATGTTTGTTGTTTAAATGTTTGTTGCTTAAATAATAGAATGACAAAAATAAAAAAAACCCAATACTATTCCTAACATCTAAATTCTAAACCAGAATCAACACAACTTGAACGAAATAAGCAGATTAAAAAAATGATATCAAAACATTACAAATATCATTTGGCCTTTTAGGTCAGATAAATAAGTCAATCTGACAACACCAGTCTCATAAAGTCATCAACATGAAGTAACTAACTAGTTCACGTGCCGGTCCCTAATAATAGTCAATGTCTGTCCGCCCATTTTACATTTTACTGTGGATTCGGGAGCTTCCTGCCTCCTGTCATTGTCACGGCATGCACCAGTGACCTTCAAATTTTGACTAGACATAACACAGCTGCAAGAACCCCGCCCCCCCCCTCTACCCCCTCTACCCCCTCTACCACCAACACCACCACAGCCCGGATCACTCGACTACTATTGAATAGGCATGATGGTGTCTGGCTCTTTGATTTAGTCATCACATGAACAATATACCTAATCATCGAATTTCAGAGTTGATCAAAGTCATGATAACAGGAATATGGATAGGGGGGCCGGGGGGGGGGGCAGATATATTCTAAATATATACATATATGTATTCATTTTGCTTGAATTATGATTTATGCAACTGCGCTGCATGCCTTTTACAAACAAAGCATGAAGTAATGATTTGAATAATGGGAGAAATGTGCATACATGATTTAATCCTCACTTCGTCTAACACGCTACTGTCACTATTCATGTCTAAAGGGACAAATAGAAACCATAATATGCAAAAGATTTAAAAAAAAGGAGTTTTGTTGACACGTCATTTATCCCCCAGCATGCCGTGCCAGCCAAAGTCATTCTCAATACCCAGGGTAGCATACAGTAGATCAACATTTTAGACGCATCCTATTAATATATAACAATTTAAAAAATAGTAAGGCCGCAGAAAAACATTGCCAATTGTCCTCAATAATGATCTGTCCCAACTCAAATTAAAATCGAAGCAAGACCTAGACCAACTAAAATCAATGGCCAGTTGTAGACTTCGTTGGAAAGAACTGAGACGAAGAATCAGAAAAGAAACCGACGCATCAAAGTCGGAGAACTAGGATTGCGGAAAGCCATTACATTTAGTCAAGTGAGTCATATGTTTCTCTGCTACTGTTAGATTTCCATTGCTCTGGTGCAATTTGGTGCAGACATCCCTGAGAAATAATTTGTGTAGATCCAGATTCAGCGACAATAAAATAAGGCCACTTATTTTTATATTTTTCTTCCCGGGAGTCAGAATTATACGTCATCGGCATGGCCTAAAACGAATGCGTACAGCTGAATTCAGGTTGAGAGAGAAGCTATGCTTGTATCCATAAGTTACAATATAACGCGCTCTTAAAAGTAACGTTCAGTTTCTCCACAAATCCATAATGTTCATTTCACCATCTGCTTCATTTTATGGATTTAAAAAAGCAACGATAATTTAGAAAAGGCAAATATAACTTGGTCTCAAAGCCGTGTGCCCCTGTTCAATGTTCAATGTGTGTTCTGTTATGGCCTGACATCGAACAGAGAACAGGGCTTCTGTTTACATTACCATGCTTTGTCCATTAGACAACGACGGGTTGACCCGAAGCTTTCTTTTTACTGTTAAGTTGTTTATTTTCACTGGGAGCTATACCATTATCTTTTTTTTTCCTTTTTGTTTGCATTCTTGTTTTCGAATTATTAGCTTGTGGCAACCCTCATTATTTGTTTCCAATCGGCTGATAACAGACATTGAAATACAGAAAAAAATGTTTCGTTGCGGCATTCAATGAGTCAAATAATGCCCGCAAATGGATAAACTACAGCCATGCAATTCTATAATGCAACGTGAATTATCTCCGTCACTGCGGTACGCGCCTGAGGCCTGTGGCAAAATACAATCGAAAAGGCAAACACAGAACAACCAAACCAATACCAACAACAAAGCTGCGAACAACAATGTACAAAAACAACTCACAATCTACCAAACAACATACCCCTCAACCCCCCCCTCCAAAAAAAACCAACAAATAACCAAAAACAAATAAAATTTCCAACCAAACAAACCCAACCACCCTCTCTTACCGACAAGAAATAATTTTTAGGGTTTGTTTTTTTTTTGGATTGCCCAAAAAACAACAACAAAAAATACATGAAACAAAAAAAAAGGGGGTGGGGGTTGGGAAGAAGCCAAAACAAACAAACAAAAGAACAAACAAAGGAACAAACCCAAAAAAAAGAGAGAAAAAGACAAACAGCAAACAAAGAAATCAAACAAACCCAAAAACAAAACCACCCATGCATTTAGCGGAGAGAAAATCCACCACGAAAACAAAACACAGCAAACCAACTAAACATCATGCAGGAAGGAAACATAGCATGCTAGCAATTTCATGAACCTCGATAATGTGTTTCCCTGTGTCGAATGTTGATGCTATTAGTTTTAAATATCCTCCATGATGGGAGTAAAAGTAAAACGGTAATAACTTACAATGAAGAGTGGGCGTGGGTTTGTCATGTAGTATTCACGTTGACATTCAATTTGCAATTGTTGCCATCACTGTTCGTGTGAGTAAGCGAGAGTCCTTGAGTACATTCCGCCAACGGCATTACATGACATTGCAAGATAATTTCTATTATTATTATTATTATCATTATTTCTCTGGAATGAAATATCATAATGCATCATAAATAATCGAGATTAAACTTTCACGTGATTAGCAGCGATGAGGCATTTCACACCAACTGGCGCGCAACGTTCATTAATTCTGTCTACGCGATGAACGGATTGTGTCGCATGAACAAGTGTATTGTTTCGAGTCAGTGACTATCGGTATGCCCATTCTACGTAGGTCGACAGATCATCAATGAGTTATTTCCTTTTTAAAACTACGAACAAGTATTGTTGTTGCTAAAATTGTTTTCCATTTCATAAAACCCGATTGTACCGATTAAAAGCGCTGGTGTAGTAGTATCCAAGGGCATGGTGACACAAGAACAGAATATCAATTTGTAAGGATGGCTGGATTTTTGAATTATAGAGGTAAGGCAAATTGGTATTTTCAAGAAAAAAAACCCCAAAAAACAACAAAACAATCCCGAAATAAATATTGAAAAAAATGAGGGGGGGGGGGGGTGAGCTAACAAGTCAAATTGAACAAACATCCAGACACATTACTAGATACCTTCTATTCGAAGCATGTTGTTGCTGCTGCTGTTGTTGTTTTGCCGTTGATGGTGGTGGTGTTATTGGCAACGCTATAAATAGTGAACTTCATAATGACAATAATTACATGGCTTATCCCATTGTAAAATCCATTTATTCAGTTGGCAAACCCATCAGTGAAATCAATGAAGCAGCCACCGACTGTCGGTTGTATAATAGTTCCAATAAATTGTCATGTTCTCGATGGTATTCTAATCGTTAAACAGAAAACAACGTAACTCCAGGTGGTGGACTCAGACCAATTCAAAGGCACAGAATGTCCTTGTAGCCTGGGAAAGAAAACGAAAAAGAGAGAGAACAAAATTAGATCGTAGAAGAAAATAAAATGAACTGAAAACAAAAACAAGGATGTTCACATTGATTTCGACGGATATGATTTTACCATGACGTCTGAGCCTGTGGGGTCGAAAAGGGATTGCAGGGACGGGTGACCTAGATTGAACATATCACATTGATTTCAAAATATATATCTGATCCCCTGCTTGCCTTAACAATCTTGATCTATAGATTTTCCAGCTCTGTATCAGGCCATATCTACTAGTGGCACACAGTCTTGCACTTAACCTGGATACATGTTACCTAGGTCTGCACATCAGTGCCTTCTGCCTTGTACACTGTCCTCGGTTAGATACCGAGCTGAGTCCCTACACTGTTTAATTACGGTACTAAAGGGAACAGATAACAAACAAACAAACGATTGAATAAACCAGATATCTGGTGACTTATTTTTAAAAGTCAGATTTTATAGGATACAAAGATACGAGTACGATTGACTAAACCAGGTATGTAGTGACCTAGGTTAAATAAATCAGGTTTATAGGAATATAAGACACGAATACGATTGAACAAACCAGGTCTCTTATGTCTAGTGTTACGTAAAATAGATTCAAATAACCGTTTCCGAACTACGACATTATTTTTGTGTTGTTCAAATATCTGGTACGGGAGATTTCGTTATATAGGCGGTGTACGCCACGTGCTCTTTTGACCGTTCTTTTCTCAGAACCATGATTTTATACATGTAACCTTTTTTGGCTTAATGGTCGCGCATCATAGTGACATACTGACAATTAATATCATTAACTGCCTTTAGCCGGGTACTAATTCACTCGACCACTGACGAACCAATGAGACGCCAGTGGCAGAATGTTAAATAATAATAATATAGAAGAAGAGTGATCCTAAAGTAATCTTGGTCCGCACTGTAAAACCTACATTAATAGACCTGTAGTCTACTACTTAGGGATACCATACACATATAATGTTATTAATTATCGCCAGTGTGAGCATAGCCCCAGACAGAGTAATGGGTTATATTAGCATAGGGACGGTGTGGATAAAAAAACTAAAATGTTCTTCAGAGTATGCTTTAAAAGAAGACGGAGGACGGATATTGCGTAATCTATGATATTGTATTAGAGTACCCTGAGGGCAAATCACATTACTTGTTGGGATATTAGATTTTGTTACATGCACTTTCAAAAAACAATGTTCAGTTTAATGGATAGTTTAACGCATTTTACGACAGTACCATGTCTCATCAAGACGCCACGTCCGGTATGAACGCCCACCCACAACGAGAGGAGTCTTCGTAGATTCTCGTAGATTTTCGCATATTTCACGACCGAGACAGAGCCCTCCACAATTGTTATAAGATGCTCCAAGAACCATCCTAACCCATGGAAATACCATGGAAATACCATGGAAATCCCGATAATACTTTATCCCCGTCCCCATCCTCTCCCCCTCAGTTACATCACCAGTCTCTGGGAGCCATGACAACCTAGCATCCATCAATACATAACGTTTTAGTTAACTCTAATGGTATTCAATTCAGGCCTACTATTACATTAAGTTTGAGGGCATTCACAATGCTCTTGTAGACTTGGCATTGAATATCTATTTGTTTCATTGCCGGGAACCAACCATAAAACAATCACAAAGGTTTGGGAATAGTAAAATATCGTCTGTTCCAGGAAGCTAAACAGTATATTAATTACAGCATCAGCTTAGGCTCAACATTTATCGATACAAGGGCAGTGGTTACGAATACATACCAAAAGGCTTTACACAAACCTCTCTCTCTCTCTCTCTCTCTCTCTCTCTCTCTCTCTCTCTCTCTCTCTCTCTCTCTCTCACACACACACACACA
>JARFNW010134301.1:0-11027 GCA_031763155.1 Dirona albolineata | reverse complement strand
TCCCCCTCTCCCTCTCCCTCACCCTTTATTTCGCTCTATCTCACACACACAGACACACGCTTTTTCCCTGTCATTTCTCTCTCTATCTCTCTCTCTCTCTCTCTCTCTCTCTCTCTCTCTCTCTCTCAAACACACACACCCTCTCTCTCACCCTATCCCTCACCATATCCCTCTCTCTCTCACACACCCTCCCTCTCCCTCTCCCTCTCCCTCTCCCTCTCTCTCTCTCTCTCTCTCTCTCTCTCTCTCTTTCTCTCTTTCTCTCTCTCTCTCGTTCTGTCGTTCTCTCTCTCTCTCTCTTTATTCATATATATATATGTAAATCTCTCTTCAACGTGGATGTTTTCTCACGATCTTTCTCCCTACCTATATATTATGTGGCCCTTTCCCACTATTAGACTCACAGACACACATACTGGGCGGGGCCTAACAACAACAAACGCGATGAACTTTGGGGCCTCAGCATCTTAAAAACTTCCCTTGTTTACCATATTCTTGCTCTTTTAACTCATCCTATCCCTTTTCTGCCTGCCTGTTTCTGTGCCTGGGCACATGTGTATTTGCTACTCTCTGTATTAATTAAGGAGGTGCGGAGGATAAGACTCATCTCGAGTCTGGGCTAGGAAATTAATCTTATTGTCTACAAAGTGGCGCTGCACTGCGGCTGACGCTTCTAGTGTTTCGGTCTTGCTTCGAATTATACCCTAAAGACATATTGCTCTTGTAGACAAAATATAGGCAATTTTAATACACTGTAATTATCTTTATTTGTAATCACGTTAGAGTTATATTATGGGATGAAGAGTTTTATAAAATATGATAGAATGTAGGCAACAAGGTAAATTACCAGGGAGTAGACCAAAGAAATTATGGCAAGAAACAATAACAGAGGTTATTTAAAAGAGGGGGTGTAGGTATTTGGATGCAAAGAGGAAGACTCTGGATTGAGATCAATGGTGAAAGTTCGTCCGCACTCAACCTTAAACCGAAAGGTAGAAAGGAAATTGATAAAGAAAGAAAGAAAGATATTATATGTGTTTCCTTATATTTTGCATCTATCTCTATTAAGTCATTTAGCAATACATCGTTTTATCAATAACACCCCCCCCCACCACCACCACCATTATATACTATACTGTACCCGTTACCATTGATATTCAGAAAATTCTGCGACACCGAAACAAAAGGCGAAGAAGAAAAAGCTCAGCAGAGCGGAAAGACAGACGAAGAAAAAGGAACAAGAAATACGTGCCTTGATTTTGGAGGTGAGACCAGTACAGTATACGCATGTAAAACGTGAGCACCGTTTGCAAAGAATATATTACCAGTGTATTGTTGGTTTGTATGTTATCAGTTCCATGTAATACAATAGTCAGTGTTGGAACCAGCTCTGTCTCTTCCCGATGACAGGATGCACCAGCTCTCGTCCTTACGCAAACTGTTAGCACATTTTGGCAAAATCATATTTGGCGTCATTTAACAATCAAATTATACACAAATAATACGATAATGTTATAGTGATTCATGAGTGCAATAATGTATTATACATCATTAACATTTTAAGTTCAATGAACAGGGCTGCAGATAAGAGAGGATAATAGGATAAGATAGTACTTTATTCATCTCCGTGGGGAAATTATTTGTACAGACGTGAATAATACAAGGCAGAAGACATTGATGTCGACCCAGATAAAAATCATCCGAATACGTGCAGCTTGATGACCGGTCAGTATATATGCATGCCCCGATATATAGGTATACATTTTTATTGAACAAGACCTAAGACAAGCCGGGGGTCAGCCCCTTGTGTAAATAAACTTTGTTGGGAACAAGAAGTTATACACCGTTCAACATTACCAATGTATCAACCTTCAAAGCATTTCTCAACACACCCCCATTCTATAATAAGAATATAGTAGAGCGCCTGTTATGCTCATCTTTTACATTTTCCTCATCAAATTAATTTTCTGTCCCCCTCGTTATATAATGATACGTGGAAACTCTTGAGTCGTGAGGTGATCACCTGGATAATAGTAGTATAACAAATAATGAGTTATTTCCCTTAGATATATTATTGTTTTTGATTGAATAACCTCCCTTTGTAACCTCACTTTGTCTTGTTCCCCAGGTCTCGTTCTATGTCGTGTTTCTCGCCTTACTGGTGACCACTGTCTCCAATAACGTGGATTCCAAGGCCTTTGGTTACAGACACAGTACTCTCAGTTATATAGATGATCAAAACACAATTGGAGCGGTAAGTGAGAGTAATTATATAGGGGGTAGGATATAATATCTCAAGCTAATATTAATGATGAAATATAAAACGAACAGCTTTTTCAAAAAAACAAATATGATACAAAACAAACGATGTTTTGACTAAAGACCTTCGTCAGGCAATAAATAGATAATAACGACCTGTTGAAACGTCGTTTTGTTTTGTTCCGCATTATATTTGTTACGATGTTGTTACTCACTCATTCACTCGTTTCATAAGTGAGAGCACCCCCATAGGTAGTGAGTGGTGAAAAGACAATAAGATGATCAAGATTGGTATATCCGTGAAAGCCTGCTCACATATATATTGATGCCACACAGTGCACGTCATTTAAAGTCCTAAAATTCTCCGGATCATGAAGCAAAGCCGTAAGTTAGACGCATCAAAATAAAGATTTATGACAATGCTATAATATTCCTTTGGATGTAACTAACTGTGTGCTATTATTGTGTCTAAACTATGATCTAAACCTGTCAACCACAATATTATTTATACACAATGAAATGTATTGGCTCACCGGCGCTTGTGTCCTTAGTTAAGACAATTTGCCCTGCTTACCTCGTTCTATCGGAGACGGACGTTAAAGTCGGAGTTCCCCTCGATTGTAAGCAACGTTGACCCTGTCCAAAAAAAATTGTATTCGCGCCTAACAGGCTGCGTGTGGCGTATTGACTGTTGACTGCTCCATTGCTTCCTGTGGCAATAAATGTGCTACTGTACGCGCTTAGAGCAAGGTGAATGATCGGGAATAAGCGCTGTATAAATGTGCATTATGGAGTAAACAATGATCACCATTTATTTTGAAAATAATCAAACAACACACCTTCCATTCCATCCTCACCCCCCCCCCCCCTCACACATAAAAAAATCACAGCAAACAAAACCAAAAACATAAACAAACAACGCATTTTACCATTTGCAGATTCGAACCGTAGACCAGTTCTGGCAATGGATACACTCTACTTTGCTGCCATTTCTGTACCCTACTCGGGACTGGAACAACAGCGCCCTGGCCACGGACTCAAAACAAGTGGCCGCGTTTGCCTCGTATAAGGTTGGAACTCTCCGGATTAGGCAGCATCGGATCAGGGATGGTGAGAAATATGAGACAAACACACTGGCTTTATATCGATTCCAATAATTCATACCACAATGCTAAGTGACGGAAAAGGGAACAAACATACCATTTCTTATATTTTTTTAGTTAGTCACAATAGTCACAATATCATAGAAGCTACCTAAGCATTCTTAAACCTCGATAACTCAGCGTACAAATGTATTGACTTATTTCGAGATTTGTAAACCACTTGAAAGAGGAAAAGATAGGCATTTGCTTTATACCAATAACTCATTAGTTCAAAACTCCGACTTCCGACATATTTGGAATGGTCGCAACACATATTGAAGATGGAACCTCCTCTTGGGTCGTGTTCCTTAGAGGTTTGAAATAGCGAAGGTCCCTTTTATACAATGTAACATGTAGAGTTTAAAAGGCTTCATGTTATGGCACGGTAAAAAATTCTTATACGTTTCGGGTTTCCCCTTTATCAATAAAGTAACAACAACACATGTGACAAAGGGACGAAGAAAAAGACGTATTTCATTATATTTTATTCATCCAAGTGTTGCCGTCTTCATTGATAAAAGGAAAGCCCAAAAAGTGTGTCTATTGGTCCATTTTTACGTTACATTTTGGATGTACTATACAACAGGCTTTTGACGGGTTAGTCTGTACCATATTACCATTTAAGCAATATCAAAAACGTATAAACATTGCAAGGAAGTTTCCATGAAACGACTTCCTTAACTCGTATTCATATATCCAGCCATTTTTGTTACTCTCATTCTCTGGTTGCTAATCGTATATTATGTTGCTTTCAAGTCGTTTCCAATTTCGAACGTTTCCAATTTCCATTGTAGGAGCGGAAATTGTAATAAGGTCGCATCCTAATATCTTGAATGCTTTTAGAAGCCATTGAAGATGTAACCTTTTCATATTCTTTTTACCCTACAACTAAGCACATCGTTTCCCTTGCCCATCCCGCCCCTCCCCCCCCCCCGGCCCCGCCTCCTTACAAACAATTCTTATACGTTTCGGGTTTCCCCTTTATCAATAAAGTAACAACAACACATGTGACAAAGGGAGGAAAAAAAGACATGCCACCATACTTATATCGACTCAATTCCCATGATACCTTGAAGATACGTATTTACATATTATTATATTAGTCATGTATTATTATTCATGTCAATACTGTGATGCTCCATATCTCATGCGTATAATATACATATTGTAATTTTGATACACATCTGTAAAACTAAATTAATAAATAAATAAAATTCCCTTTATTTATCCTAGGGGGAAATTTGTCTTTAGGGTCTATTCCGAGGGTAGACCGGAATAATCCAGGCTTCAACCGCAGTGCAGAGCCACAAAGTGGGATCATGGTCTTGAGAAAAAAACTGCTCGCACCGCGACCTCTCGAACCAAAGGCGAGTGACTTAACCACTGCGCCACCGGTTCTCAATGGGAGAAAAGTATAATATTGCTGTCGGATAAAAGCTATATGCTCTGTGAACCTGTACATGTACAGGAATATGGTTTGTAAACCCATCTTTTAAATCTATCTCTTTATATGACTCACCAGAGCCATGTTCTATCCAAGACCACTTCCAGCGAATTGACATCCGGTGTGCCCATAGCTGGTCAAAGTCCTACATGGACTCTCGTCACTACACCTGGATGTGGGGAAATGGTAGGTATACTCTAATAGTATTTCGTTATTGTTGTTATTTTTGTTATTGTTGTTATTGTTGGGGTCAACTCACTTTGCAAATGAACCCTGTGTGGAGCAGACATTGTAACGATATTATTGTAGCCTAATGTTTTCATCCATCTCGCTATATAAATTGTCGTAATGTTACATCATAGATGCCTGTGATGGGTGTGGGGGCGGGGCGGTGAGGCGCGGGCATTGTGGTGGTTTTTTTTACTGACGATAGGGATATTTTAGTGTGTTGGACAACAATACATATTGAATCATAAATAGACATTCTAGTTATATAATATTTCTTACAACCTTTCCACACCTAAAAGGATATACGAAGGCCTTCCCCATCATATTGTTATTATCATCACCATCACTATCACCGTCACCGTCATCGTCATCGTCATCGTCGTCGTCGTCGTCGTCATCGTCGCCGTCGTCGTCATCGTCGTCATCATCATCATCATCCTCATCCTCATCTTCATCATCATTGTCGCCGTCGTCGTCGTCGACATTGTCAACGACGGCATTATTATCATCATTAGCATTATGATTTTAAAACCAACTAAAACTGTTTAGGCATTTTCTACTAGCAAATCATTTCCCATGTTGCTGTAATTCCTTCCCAGTGGTCGACTACGACGAAGAGAATGTGACGAGAGATGAATGGAGTGCCTGGGACTACCGTGGGTGGTCGGATGTTGGTGGCATTCCCGTCATTGGTGTCTTCGGGGTCTACCCCAGCGGGGGGTACCTGGTGGACATATCTGGCACCCTCACAGACGCCAGGGACGCTCTCAACCTTCTGGAAGGAGACGACTGGATCGACTCCCAGACTCGGTTCATCAGCGTGGAGTTCAGTCTGTTCTGTCCCGGTGCCAACCTGTTTGCAATGGTGCCGATTACCTTCGAGTTTCAACAAGCCGGGATTATGATGGGGAAGGCCTTCGTATATCCTTTTAGGTGTGGAAAGGTTGTGAGACATATTATATAACTAGAATGTTTTTTTATGATTCAATATGTATTGTTGTCAAACTCTCATGTATGGAAGTGAATCCTAAGTAGGTAAAACAAGAAGAGATAAAATTAGAAACATTAGAATAAGGGATGAAGTAAATGCAGAAAGATTAGAAAATAAAATAGAGAGAAATCAATTTTGATGGTTTGGACATGTAAATAGAATGAATGAAAGTAGGATTCCGAAACAAATTCTAGAATGTAGGTAACAAGGTAAGTTACCAAGAGGGAGACCAAAGAAAGTATGGCAAGAAACAATTTCAGAGGTGATAGAAAAGACGGGGTGTAGGTACTAAGATGCAAACAGGAAGACTCTGGATAGAGATCAATGGCAAACGTTTGTCCGCACTTAACCTTATACCGAAAGGTAGAAAGGAAATTGATAAAGACAGAAGCCGATCATCTTCGAGTTTCAACAAGCGGGCATTATGATGGCGAAGGCCGTTGTATATCATTTTAGGTGTGTAAAGGTTGATGGACATATTATAGAGCCTGTGTGTATGGCGTTGGTTGTTAGTTGGAGTATTCGTAATAATATTATGACATCGGTGTCTTAACTTTCTGGAACAAATAATTATCTTAAACTTTAAAATCATTGTTATCGTTTTGTAATTGGTTAAAAGCAGAAACAATCACTTAGTAAGAAGTGTGCACCAAATTGCACCCCACTGATAGTGTTGATGGGGGGAGGGGGCATGGCATAATGCTAATTGTGTGTATTATTGTACATTTATAATGCGCCGTATCCTTTTTGCTATGGGGACTCTAGGCGTGATATCTCTGGTAATCATTCGGACCTTGGACATAATTTGTGGCCTCGTATTTTACTACAACAGGGACGTACCTGCATATTTGTATCTTTGAAACCAATCATGTCATCATTTTTGCCTGTTTGTATATCAACGATGTTATATTTACAGGTTCTAATCAAATCAGTTTATTATTTAGAGTAGAGCAAGAACCATTGTTGATAGCCATATTATTATTATTTATTTTTCTCTCCCTTGTACAGATTGTTTTCCTACATCGGAGGCTATCCCATTGCTAAGATCGTTTGTGATACATTGGTGTATATCGCCATCGCCTGGTTCTTGGCACGGGAGATATACAAGATGTATGATGAGAGATGCAAGTATTTCACCAAAATGTGGAACATTGTGGAACTGGTCAACCTCATTCTGGCCATCGCCGCCATTGTTCTATACACTGGGCGCCTCGTTGTCACATCCTATGTGTCCATGAACATCAGTAACAATCAAGGTAAGATACGTGTACACATGTATCCCAAGGCAACAGGACATATCATCAGGTAAGATACGTGTACACATGTATCCCTAGGCAACAGGACATGTCATCAGGTAAGATACGTGTACACATGTATCCCAAGGCAACAGGACATGTCGTCAGGTAAGATACGTGTACACATGTATCCCTAGGCAACGGGACATGTCATCAGGTAAGATACGTGTACACATGTATCCCAAGGCAACAGGACATGTCATCAGGTAAGATACGTGTACACATGTATCCCTAGGCAACGGGACATGTCGTTCAATATCATTTTGAGCCCTCATGGGGAGTATTCAGTAGAGAAGCCTGCTAGATTCATCCTACTAATATACTATCGTCAATGTCTGATTCTGTCCGTAGCTGAGTCGAGTAAGGAAATATTATTAATTGTGTAGTCTTTCCCAAGATTATAACATCGGTAACTTCTGCCAGGATTCGAACCTGTGACCTCTCGAAGTCGAGTGGAACAGCCTAATCAATCCGCTTTTATAATCTTTAAAACGTTGTGTATATAGTGTGTCAGTTGTACAAAACAAATGGTACCTAGTCATTAGTTACGAATAGCATAACGTTAATCACATTGGTAAGAAACAAAGTCACATGAGAACATTTGTCAATCATTGCTGGTAACATATTTCTCATACTTATCTTTTCCCAGACCAATACTACAACTTCCAGACAATTGCCATGTGGAATGAACTCTTCAGCATCTTGCTGGGCTTCGTGTGTTTCCTGTCCACCTTGCAGCTCCTCCACCTTCTCCGATTTAACAGGCGGATGTCCCTCCTAGCAGCCACCATGAGAGAGGCAGCCAAGGACCTTTCGGCCTTCTCCTTGGTTTTCTTCCTCGTCTTTCTGGCCTTTGTTTCTTTCAGGTAATGTCAATATAGTCATTCGTTTCACCTGTCTGTCCAGACTATTGGTGTATTGTATCATTGTCATTATCATTATGTCCCTCGTCATCGTCATCATCATCATTATCATCAGCATCATCATCAGCATCAGCAGCAGCAGCAGCGGCGGCATCGTCACCAGCTGCAATACAATACATAATAAACTATCATACTTCTGCAGTTTAATATTTAATTTGAGATACATGACCTGTTTTGCCAAACCCGATGGTCTGTAGTAATTATATGAAACAATCGCATAACAAACAACAACAAAAAAACACAAAAAACAAAGAGCGAAATTATTTCATTTCAATTATCCGACATTCTCACTATCTCTCATTCCAGCTACATAGCCTTTGGGTCAAGCCTGATACGATACAGCACTGTGATACGATCTGTTGAAACGCTGGTTACAGTCGCTCTCGGGAAATTTGATTATTATGTAAGTATTGAATTATATTGTGACACAATTTTTTTTGACAGGATCAAAATTCACTGTTTGATTTAAAAAATGGCTTCTTTCTCCTCAAAACATTCTGGTTAAACAAAAGGAATTCATTTCAAGCGCTTGGACATTGATATCGAAATTGACAAACGGTTCAAATTCATGGAAATGTAGATATGTCACATAAGAATGTATATAATCCTTTTGTGCAATGGACATCGACAAGAATATGTCGCACTACTATTTCAATCATACAGCTTGTTTAATCCTACAGTTTTTTGGGGTTCCAGCCTCGCTCGCCTTATTGGTGTCCATGGGAAAGATACTTTCTTTGATTGCCCGCATCGTGATCTCGGAATTGGACCCTAAACTCCCTTGCGGCATAAAGGAATTCCATTGACATAACAAACATAATATCATAATAATATAATATAAATCTTTTACCTTCCCACCCCCAGGCCATTACCAGCGTGAACCGTGTCCTGGGCCCCATGTTCTTGTTTGCCTACATGATGTTCATCGTCTTCATCCTCATCAACATGCTTATCACCATCCTCAACGACTCGTTCGCTGTGGTAAGGGAGGACGCCTCCAAGCAACCGAACGACTACGAACTGATCGACTACATCATGGCCAGGGTGGCCTCATTCCTTTGGACCTTCAACCCTGTCAGGGTCGTTTGGGGCACTGCCAGGGATGCTGGTATAGGTGAGGTATAGGTAACTGTCGATCACACGGCGTGTTAAGTCATACGGCTTATTATTTAATGTTTAATTACACAGTTTGTTCAACCACATGGCTTTTTCAACGTTTTGTGCAATCATGCTATATTCATTTTTTTCATCATCACCATCCTCATCTCCATGTTATCATCACCATCACCATCACCATCACCATCACCATCATCATCATCATCATCATCATCACCACCACCACCACCATCTTTCGATTATATGTATGCTGTTATCATCTATATTTTCACAGTGAAAACAGAAGCCCCCGAAATCACACAGGCATCTGAAAAGAAAAAGCCTCGAAGTGGGGGTGTCAACTACAGACCACGCCACAGACATAGATCCCCCTTCAATGCAGATTTGGTGAGGATCCACAACAGGCTGGACAATATAGAGTTTCTGGTGGACCATTTCACACAAACGTTGGAGTCTGAAATACGGGGGATAAACCGGTTCAGCAAAAAGAGGGTGTGGTTCAAGGACACAGCTTTTGGCGATTGTAACTCACTGACATTAAGTATGAACGAAAGTGGGTCGAGTTGTAAAGAACACGTTGTTCCTGGAATTCTCAAAATTCGCCCAAAGTCCGCGCAGGAGGATAGTGTGGTGCCAAATTCCGATGGGGATGTTAGTCTAGGCTTTCAGATTTCACCGAGTATTGGCATCGATGACAGCGACGAAGATGTTATTATACTAGTTGATGGATTTATTGTTGATTCATTTCCAAGAAATTCAACTGATCTTGATGACGATTTCCAAGAATGCTTGGAAGACCCGTGGACGGTGCCCAGAGTGTCAAACTATGAGCGTAGCCAAGCCGGTGGGTTGAATAGGTTACGTTCTAATTTTAACCTGAGCCATGAAAATGAAGATGGTCCAGGTTTTCAACGTGCAAGGATGGACTCTCGTGATCACGTGGTCGTTGATATAGATGACCGGGAATCTTCTTTGTAAATGGGAACTTTTTTTGTTGGGGTTTTGTTATGTTTTTTGTTTCGTATTCTATATGAAATGATATGAGAAAAACATATGGTTCCTAGGTTAATACTGTATATCACAATTAAGTGTTATATTTAAATATATTATATGTGAGAATTCCTAAACATAATACGTGTGATTATCTATGGTTTTCTCTCTCAGTGGGCAGATCCCCTGGTTGTCTTAAACATCTTGATCCATATATTGATCAACTCTGTATCTGGTCATGTTTTCTGGCGGGTCACTGACTCACACTTCTTCCTAGTACACTGTCAATAGCCAGACACAGAGCTGGTCCCTGCACGGTTTAATAATAGTATAAAGGCAACAGATGACAAACAATTTATTCCCAACGATGATATTATTTGTACGTTATTACAAAAAAAGTTTTGTTTAGTATTGCATTGAATGCCGATCACCGGAAAGCAGGGTCAATGTTAACGGAGCATTCACTGTTTCTTTTTCCTTGTGAAGTAATATAAGTTTTCGTCGGCCGGGAGAGAGAGAAGTATGAGAGGAAGATAGAAGAATACAAATGGGGAATAGAGAG
Organism: Dirona albolineata; assembly: GCA_031763155.1. Classification (NCBI taxonomy): domain Eukaryota; kingdom Metazoa; phylum Mollusca; class Gastropoda; order Nudibranchia; family Dironidae; genus Dirona; species Dirona albolineata. The sequence continues at coordinate 77 of JARFNW010134301.1, read as the reverse complement.
AATGGAGAGAGAGAGAGAGAGAGAGAGAGAGAGAGAGAGAGCGAGAGAGAGAGAGAGAGAGAGAGAGAGAGAGAGAG
>JARFNW010134291.1:0-11029 GCA_031763155.1 Dirona albolineata | reverse complement strand
TATATTGCTTTTAAAAAATTGTTTATGCCGAAGGGGAAATAACTCCAGATGGAGGTGCCAACCCACCACCTGGTAAAACGGGTATAATATATAGATATATATATAATATATATATGGTAAAGGGGGGGTAATAATGATAAAATAATACAAGGCAATGCCAATAACCTTTGTCTCCTGGAAGGGACCACCAGAGAGAGGGCATGATGGATAATGAGGAGGAGGAGGAGGAGGTAGATGAAGGAGGAATTGTTAAAATCACCCAAGATGGTACGAAAAACATACCAGAAATATTTAGTATAGTAATAGAAATCATACGACTACAACAGTAACTTAAAAAAATATATATATTTCTAACCCCGCAATGAAAAATATTATATTTTTCTGCATTTTGTTGTTAGTAAATTAAAAAAAAATTTAATTTGTGTTAATTACAAACATTTTCTACATATAGACACAAAGACAATAGAAAAAAAATAAAATAAATAAAATAAAATAAATAAATATGATAAATATAAATAAATAAATAAATGGGGAGAATTAGTTACGATGATAAATCATGTTCTCATTTCAATCAAATGAAAAGAAAATAATTATAATGTAATAGATTGTCAATATAAATCAATAATAGAATAGAAAAAATGACACAGCGTATGAATATGATAAAATTTTGTATATTCTTTCCTAACTAGCAATGAAAAAAAATTATATATATATATACTATTTGAAGGCAAACTTCAAATAGGGTATATAAATAAAAAAACCAAAACATAAGTATCACAATATTGTCCACATAAATAGTAACATACTATAAATATTTGTGTTGTTAATAGCATAGCAACGACGTCCATTTAATATAATACAGTATAATATAATATTATGTAACGTTATATTTAAACACACAATATTTATAACTAATAGAACGCCTCAAAAAAAAAAAAAGAATTATAATGTGTGTCTACATTGAAAGAACAGCACTAAAACAGAGTTTGTGCCAAATGTGGAGAAAAACACAAAATTTTTAATAGCAAACACACAGCATTATCGATCATAACTCTTTAAAAAAGAAAAAGAAAAAAAAAAAAGAAAAAAAAAAGACACAAAATATTATTATTATTAACAAAAAAACAGAAACCGCTCCCCCCCCCCAAAAATAGCAGGAGCAAAAAAAAAAAATTAAAAAAATAGAACCAAACCCCACTGCATTTAATTTTTTGACCACCAAAAACACAACTTGATGGAGTAGCAGCAGTGAAGAAGCCCAATGCAAAAGAGTTTGAAAATAAATGGGTGAATTTTGTTGCTGTTGTTGAGGAAACGGAGCAAAGAAAGAAAAAAAAAGAAAAGAAAAAAAAGAAAAAAAGAGGCTTCATGAGACACAGCAGGAGAAATTTGTTTCTCTTTTTTTTTTTTCTTCTCTTAAATAGGGCAAAGCACAATCAATCTTAATACTTACGCTGACTTCGGAGTAGATAATGTCGATGAAGCTACCTAAGACAATGATGAAGTCAAACACGTTCCAGGCATCTCCAAAGTAATTCTGGGGGAGAGACAGAGACACGACGGAATGAAATATCAAGGTCATAATACGAAAAAAAACCAAAGTAAAGGAAAAAAAAATAAAATAGGTTTACGCAGATGGCATAGATATATCATATCTTCTTACAGCTTCTGGAAAATCTAAAATTCACAATCATTGTAAATATTTCAGAGTTGATTTTGGGCCGAAAAAAAGTCGCTTGGAGGGAGGTGTGCACTAAATTGCACCACACAAATGACAATTTAAAACATGCTCTGCCAAAATGCACAGTCCGCGGGTGACAAAAAAAATAAATAAATTTCCTGACCACTAAACATTGCTGAACGCAGAGATATAATCTCTATGGATTGATGTCACATGACAAGCATCACCTAGTCTAAAATCTTTCATCAACACTACACCACATGTAATAAACTGTTCTGTATTAATCAGACAAGAAAAAAACCAATCACATGTCTCCTTTGTATCTACCTATCAGCTATAGAAACTAATAGACTTCGTCCAAGGCATTATATAATAAAAACACAAAAAAATTATCATTTAAATTTGTATATATCTAATAATACAACATTAAATTGTTAAACACAGTTTTTAATTTTAAAAAATCAAATATAAAATTTGAGAGCACTTTTCTGTTTGTTTTGAAATTTTGTGTTTTGTGGGTCACTCACCTTAAACCTGAAAGCTGCCAGTTTGAGGATGAACTCAAAGGTGAACACACCCGTAAAGATAACATTGAGGTAATCCAGGGCATCCGAGTAGCTGGAACTCTGACCATAGTACTAAAAGGAGGTTTCAAAACAAGGAATAATGTATTAAAATCAGGAATAATATTAAAAACACAAGGAATAATGTATTAAAATCAGGAATAATATTAAAAAAAACAAAAGGTGCATTAAAAACAAGCTCTGTATACATCTAAAGACTAAGGAATAAAAATATATTAAAAACAAGACACATATTACTAAAACATGAAAGATATTAAAAAATACGACATTGCTGCTTTATTTAGGGTTTTTTCTTGTTCTTTAAAAAACCAAAAACAATTAGAATTAAATGCTCCACTTAGCCACTCAGTACTTTTCGAATAAAAAGAAAAGAGTGAAACCCGTGACATTTCGAATTCGGCCTTGGATACAATGTTCTAGGTCTTGCTTTTAACGGCAGTATTTAAAATTTCCGATTTCTATACCTTATACATGTACTTTTATTGGCCAGTCACACCAGAATCTCACTTCCTTACAAGGTGATTTTATCCTAAAATAAATTGAATGATGGCTGAGACACTTGTGTGTTGTGCCATCTGAGGCATGGAATGGAGTTTGTGTCTCCGATAAGATTTGAACCCGATACCCTCTGTGCATGGTGTTGGTCTCTTACACTGTTTTGCGGTAAAAAGGTGTTTGAATAATACAAAACCAAAATAAAATAAGAACCTTCTGCACAAGTTACAGAATATTTATCGGCCTTTGGTGGACATGTTGCTGTTTTGTGCAGTCAATCGTTGGAGCTAATTTACATACTCTATATTTTCACTCAAGAGCATCTATCCCTTGAACCCTCTAGTGGCCAGTGTGCCAAATTTGACACATCGTTTTTTGTTCCTTAACTGCCCAACGTGCCAAATGAGGCACATGCTGATATTTCTTGAAATAAAAAAGCTTGAAATGTGACTCTCTGTCCATTTGTGGCGTGTTTTATAAAAATTTAATTGTTCTACGTAGGAAATCTATCATTGGACAGTCGAGGGTTAACCATTACATCGTTCCATATGAAAATGACGAGTAAATAATCAACTTGCAATAACAATAATGCCCACAACAGCGAAATCCTACCTTCATAGCTAGAGCAACTGTGTTGATCATGATGAGAACAAAGATGCCGTACTCAAAGGCCTGGGAGGTGACAAACCACCATATCTTGTACTGCCATCTCGCCTTAGGGATGTATCGTCGTACTGGCTTCACTTTTAAGGCAAACTCGATACACTTGCGCTACAATGATAAGACATTATAAAATTTAAAAAAACAAATCATTGAAAGATCCTACAAATTTTTTATACTAATGATTGAACAAAAATAATAAGACATTGCAAATAAATAACAATCATTGAAAGATTCTACTAAATTTCATACTAATGATTGCACTGTATTAATAAGAAATTACAGAGAAACAAATCTCAAAAAAAACAATCATTGAATATTCCACAAATTTTTTATACTAATGATTGCATAATAATAAGACATTACAAAAAACAAAAACTTTGATCTAATTTGCCATTTAGATGGAAGGTGTTTTAAATGTACAAAACTTGATTAACAATAATATGTTATTTGGGGGTGAGGTGGCCTGGTGGTTAGGAGAGCAGACTCTCATGGCGAAGGCCATGGGTTTGAATCCTATTCCAATCACTTCATTGTTTTTCTTGGGCAAGGACCTTTACTCCAATTGCCTCACTCAAACCAGGTGCAAAAATGGGAAGTAGGTAATCTGAAATAGACCAGCGTCCTATCCAGGAGGGTGACGTACTGCCATTCTATCAGTTCACACCACGGAAACCGGGATAAGCACCGGCTCTATGGGCCTTAAAGCTTGAAAAGACTTCACTTATTATTAAACAAGAATAAAATCCCAAAACCAAAACCTGATTTTTGTCCAGTTCACAGTTCTTGTACTCCTGCTCTCCCTCGTTCTGGAAGGTGACAATGACGAAACCAACGAAGATGTTCATCATGAAAAAGGCGATGACGATGATGAAGATGAAATAGAAGATGGCGACAGCAGGCTGGTAGTTCTGGATAGGACCCATTCCCTCTGTGTGAGAGTCGATGGACTTGTACAGGAGGCTGGATGGAGGGTAGAGAGGAAACAAGGTAAAAGAATAAGAAAAAATAAGAAAAGATAAGATAAGATAAGATCAATTATTATTTGTAACGGAGGCTAGATGGAGGATATAGAGGAAATAAGGTAAAAGAATAAGAAAAGATAAGATAAGATAACATAAGATCAATTATTATCGTAACGGAGGATGGATGGAGGATATAGAGGAAACAAGGTAAAAAAATAAGAAAAGATAAGATAAGATAAGATAAGATAAGATCAGATCAATTATTATTTGTCCATATTGAAATGGAAACTTGCTTTGGACTTGTAAAGGAGGCTGGATGGAGGAAGGTAAAAGAATAAGATAAGATAAGATAATAAATAAATAAATCCCCTTTATCTATCCCACGCGGAAATTTGTCTTGAGAGTCTATTCCGAGGGTAGATCAGAATAACCCAGGTGTCAGCCGCAGTGCAGGGCCTCAAAGTGGGATCGGGGTCTTGAGAAACAAATCAGTGCTTCCACTGGGATTTGAACCTGCAACCTCTCGAACCAAACGCGAGTGACTTGGCCACTGCACCCCCAGCTCACTATTCAGTTTGTTTGTTTGTTTGTTTGTTTGTTTGTTTGTTTGTTGACTTTATTTTTACCACCTCTACATGCATAAGAACCACATACTACCGTTCTTTCTTTCTTTCTTTCCTTGACATTTTGCTTTGTACCTCGTCATTTAGAAATCAACTATTATGAATTGATTTCTTCCATGATGCCCCATAACAGCAAATCCCCCAGAAACCCCATTGTAAATGGAATTAATAATAACATGGTAGCCCTTGTATCACAAATATTTTCCAAGCTTCGCAGTTACCAACCAGGTAGTTGTTGAGTAAAATTGAAACAGGTCTGTATGAACCTGTGGCCGTATACACAAACGATACGTTATTCAATAATACATTTGTGCAGGCAGCAAATCACTATAATCAAGTATCATTGTGAGTATAATTCAATGCAATCATTTGGTGCCAAAATGTTCTAACAATTTATGTATTGTCTGTGAATACTGGCAAGCTGTTAAACATGGGACATGAAAAACTAAAAAAAAATTCATAATAAAAAAAAAAACGTCATTAAAACATGTGTTTGTTCCAGGAATTAACAACCCCCCCCCTCCCCCCAAAACAAACCCCCCGACACTTGGTAGCTCTGACAGGTGTGGGACCAAAAATATTGGCTGCCCAGACTTACCCGGGCCAACCTTCAAAGGTCGAGACTGTGAACAAAGTCAGCATGCCCTGACAGACATCGTCAAAGTTAAAGTCGTTCTCTATCCACTCCCTGGGCTTGACACTAGGAATGTCGAAGTCTCCGTCCTCGTAGTCGATAAAGAAACCCCTGGTAAGATGAATGGATGTAAAAAACAAAATGAAATAAATGAAGATGGGGTTTATAGACTGTATCCCTTTAGAACTGATTAAGCAGTTTAGGGACCAGCTCTGTGTCTGGCCGAGGACAGTGTACTACAAGGCAGAAGGCATCGATGCGCAGACCTAAGTAAAAAGTATCCAGGTTAAGTGCAAGTCTGTGCCCCACTAGTACACATGACCTGATAATACAGAGCTGGAAAATCTATGGATCAAGATCTTTGAGACAAGCAGGAGATCAGCCCACTGCGCCAATAAACCTTGTTTGGTCCAAGAAGCAATACGCTGTTCAATATCTGGACCAGACAACATAAGATAAGATAAGATAATACTTTATTTTCATCCCATTAGGGAAATTCGTTTTACAGACGTTATACAGCACGTATGTTATATGCACAAGATATCACAGTAATGAAATGAATAATAATACATGAATAATATATGCAAATATGGATCTTCATGGTTTATAAAAAAAACAAGTTATTGTAGCCTCAGGTGTTCACCCAACAGCTATAGACATTGTGGAAATGTGACCAAAGAGGCGATAGACAAAAGACTGAATCCCCTGTAGTAAAAGTACAATCCTACAGGTTTAACATCTGTATGTTCGCATGTTTGGGGGGGGGGGGGGGGGGGGGGGCGGGGTGTGAAGAGCCCTCCATAAAATAATTTTCAAACCCACACCCCAAACTTGAATATTACCCAAATTATAAATTGTATCATACATTTTCTCTTCAGTGCAGTGCTAATCATCCCAGTCAACTTACTTGCATACATCTTCGGTCAACTTAGACTCATCCGTACACCTGGAAAATTTGCCCTGTGAATAGAAAGAGTATAATAGGTTTTTAAAAAAAAAAGAAAAAAAAAAAAAGAAAAAAAAAAGAAAGAAAAGAAAACAGCATACAAATACAACCACTCTTTATCACAAAACATTCACGACAGATTCCTAAACAAGAAACTGCAAAAATATAAAATTAAAAAACCAAAAAAAAACCAAAACACATAAAGATATAAAACTGACCTAATCCAACTGTTAAAGAAGCCAGTATGAACATCTTTATCCATTAACCAGTGTAAACCGTTAAAGGGTTAAACGACATCAATAAAAATGTTAAAAGTTAAAAAAAAATTTTCTCAAAAGACTTTCTGTCGTTATCAATTTCCTTTCTACCTTTCGGTGTAAGGTAAAGCGCGGACGAACAAACTTTCGCCATTGATCTCTATCCAGTCTTCTTCCTCTTTGCATCAAAATACCTACACCCCTTCTTTTCTATCACCTCTGTTATTGTTTTCTCAACAACAAAAAATCACTTGAAATTAATAATTCCCGTTCACGCTAATGCTATTTTATGCTTTGCTTACCTTAAACAATTGAACCCCCATGACTGCAAACATGAAATTGAGTAAAAAGGTGACCAGCATAATGTTGTAGATGGTACGGAGAGCCACGATCACGCACTGTACTACGTGCTGTAGGATAAAAATGGTATCATCGTTAGGACAAGGGAAAGATAAGATAATATATATACTATCATTATACAGTCCACAGTCCACTCTTCTTAGTACAATAGCAATAAAATATTTCATTATCTATTTTTTTTTAAAAAAGAAAAAAAGGGGGAGCCAGTGCGTGGCACAGTGACTAAGTCTTCTCACCTTTGGTTCGAGAGGCTGCTGGTTCAAATCCTGGTGGAAGCACTGGGTTTTTTTCCAAGACAGTGATCCCACTTTGCTTAATTGCTTGTAGGTTAGGTGGCCTAGTGGTTAGGACAGCAGACTCTCATGGCGAAGGTCGTATGGTCGTATGGCCACCTCGTTTGTTTTTCTTGGGCAAGAATCTTTACCCCAATTGCCTCACTCAACCCAGGTGTAAAAATGGGTACCAGCTTACAGCTAGGGAAGTAGTGATCTGCAATAAACCAGCGTCCTATCCAGAAGGGTGACGTATTGTCACTCTGTCTGCTTCACATGACAGAAACCGGGCTCTAAAGGACTTTTTTACTATCTGTTTAATCATAACTCGTTGAGAACCAAGAAATTTTTACAATTATCAGAAGTAGCGATTTAAGTGTAGAGTCTTTCCAGCCATGTGTAAGGTGATGGGTGGTGTTAGTCCTCATTGTCATTTGGATTTACTTCCATTTGTCATGTACACCCTTCAGAGCTTGACACATGGCTGATCCCGACACTACTTTCTGTGGTATAAAGGGGACTCGATAAACAGCGATTAAGTGGAATTGATTAAAAATGATCAGCTAGAGTATCGTACAAAAGTGTCAAAAAAATTGAATAAGGAGTGACTTCTTACCTTGAGACCTTTAGCTCTGTTGATGGCCCTCAGAGGACGTAACACACGGAGAACACGGAGAATCTTGACCACAGAGATGGCTTGGTTGCTGGGAGGGACGGAAGAATTTCAAATATTAAGATTATTGAATATAAAACATTCAAATGACTGCTAAAAATCTATCTTTTTATCGGTTGAATATCAATACTGATTTGATTCATGTGCATATATATATATATATTATGTAAAGTCTGTGAGTCTGTATTTGTACCGGTATATGAATACTAAAACCATCTTCATCTTTATCTATGACAAATTCTAAAATACATTAAATGACTCAACAAGTAACGTGGTGAGGCTGCTGGAAGCCATGTAAAAGTTCAAAGGTAACAAATAGGGTTGTAGATGATCAAGCTTCTATGGATGACCATTTACAAGAATTAATAACGCTGATTTAATGATGCAGGTGACTTACTCGATTGGGAAAGAGATGAGGGAGACAGCAACAACAACAAGATCAAGCAAGTTGAACAAGCTTCGGCAAAAAGACCCTTTGTGGAGTATCAGGCCGTATGTGATGATCTGGAGAAGACGACAGAAGAAAAACAAAATGTACACATTGTAGTAGTAGTAGTAGTAGTGTCGTTTGGTGTTCATGATTCACACCTTCAATTGTCTCTCTTCCAACCACTGCGTGAAAGCCTCATCAGCCAGGTGTGCTGTTGTGTAGCCCCCTGGCATTGATGTTGCAGGACTATGTGGTCCATGTCTTGTTTGATGGCGTTACAGGTCGGACAGGTCAGTATAATATACACATTATAATGTGGCAGTCACCGCACCAACCTACAGCTCTGGAATGTTTTTGTCGTGTACCCACTCACTCCGTAACGTCACCAGTCTCGTTTTCATTTACGTTCCTTCTTCCTGTCTCGTTTAATAAAGTCAAATACAATCCCCACTCACTTTTATCCTTTCATTGCGTTGATAATAACGCCACAATAATATATACATAGATCATAAAATCGATGTGCCGTCACTCTCTCTTATTTCCATGTCTATACCCTTCAAACATTTGATGCATTTACATTATAGTGGTGGCATGATCTATTAATCTATCAAAATGGATCACCCTATGTCAGAGAAGATAAGACATTGCTTAATCACACTGTGGTGGGGATTCGAGTGTAGCTTTCAGCACTGAGGTTTCTCTTCCTTGGGCAAGGAAATAATAACCAACTCCTATTCCTTACATTGTGGCGCTGCACTGCGGCTGATGCTTGATGCATTTCAACCTTCTTTCGAAATATACCGTACAGAAAATGTGCCCTTGTGGGGAAAATAATAGTAATTTATATTTAATTTATAGCTACCTTAAATTAATTTTACCCTGCATTCCCGTTTTGGTAAAACACTCTTCATTTCCACCAACAATTCCTTACCTTGATGATGATTTCTACAGTGAAGACTGACGTGAAGAAGTAGTCAAACTTGTTCAGGATTTGGTTCCTGGGAGATTCACTTCGTAGCGGATCCTCAGCCGCCAACATGGCGCTGGATATCAGGATACAGGCCAGGACAACGTTGCCGAAGTAGGAGTGGTTGCAGATCTTGTGGCACAACATACGGAACCTGTCACACACAAATGACACAACCAATGAATCATACGAAACAAACAAAAGATATCATAAATGAAAAGATTTGGGTATTTTGTGAAAAACCCAAGTCTTTAGTACAAGAATTCAGTACAAGAATTCATCTATTGTGGTGGTTCTCACACTGCCCAACTCTCACATCCAAATTCACTCATAGTTTCTCTCATTCTCTCTCTTCTTCTTTTTCTTGTTCTTTGTTCTCCTCTTCTTCGCTACTATCCTCATTTTCCTCATTCTCCTCCTCCTCCTACTCCTCCTTTCATTAAGATGCAAAAGGCATGTCTGCAAAATTATTACAAATATGTTCCATACAGAAATATATATCGTCATCGTACAGCACATCTAATTTAATTTAGCGCATTCTTAAATGCATTTTAAGACAAATGGCTGATTATTTTATTGGGGAGATTGTTCCAATCTATAAGTGTGCATGGAAAGAAGCTGTGTTTGTATGTATTTGTCCTTCTGTGAGGTATGATGAGTTTGGTCTCACTCTAAATGATGGAATAAAAGTAGGCCTACTGTTTATTACACTACAACGACTCTGTGTTTATCCTTACTTCGTCCGTTACACTGTCACTATATAATTACTATAAATAACAAGTCTGAAAAGAAATGAAGACATAGTCGGTTGTAAGAAGTGTTAACCTTGTCCAAAAATTGTATTCACACCTAACAAGCTGTATGTGGCATATCAAGCGTTGAGTGTTTCATTGCTTTCCCGGGCCAAATGTAAAGTGATTAGAGCATGGTGACAATCGTGAATAAGCGCTATACATACGTACATTAATATTTACAGTTTTACGAAAACAACCACGTCTATAAAATGGCGGCAATTGGGGGAAAGGTCACAGATCTTACTTGTTTTGTGGAGAGAACATGAAAAGAGCAGAAAACGGAGGGATGGGTTTGATTTTAGACTTGGTGATGACTTCCGACATACGCCGAGGTCGGGCTGACGACGGTGCTTCTTCCTCCTCGTCTTCATCTTCCTCTCCTTCTTCATCCTCTTCCTCCTCTCCTGTTCCTTCTGTCTCCTCCTCGTCTGTGACTTCATTGCTCTCTTCATCATCTGGAAATAAAAGGGTTATTTTTTCTTATAAAGGATTTTTATCATTATCATCATCATCTCTATCATCATCATCATCTTCATATTATTAAAATCATTGTTATCATCATCATCATCATCATCATCATCATCATCATCATCATCATCATCATTTTATTTTTATTATTATTATCATCATCATCATCATCATCATCATCATCATCATCATCATCATCATCATCATCATTATTATTATT
>JARFNW010134280.1:0-11029 GCA_031763155.1 Dirona albolineata | reverse complement strand
ATGTAAGTTTATGCCATATTTTTATTCAATTTTACATTGTACCAAATGCGCTTTGAGATGTCAAACCGGCTTAAGTCCGCATGGAAAGCGCAATATAAATGTTATGTATTATTAAGTAAGTAGACCTATATATATAATAAGGCTACGGGAAAGTCGTTTTTACAGGGGTGTATAAAAATTTCAACATGTGCAATGTACGCATAAGTGACCATTCCTGTCTGGGGTCCAAGTCCAAGAGGTATCAAAATACCTTTCTTTGCCTCCAGTTGAGCCTAGCCTATGTCTATGTCTAAGAAGATAAATAATTATATAATGTATCGTCGTCGCAAGCAAAATAATAAGCAATGAGAAATTTTAGAAATCAGTGCCTGGGTTAGCAGGGCTTCCTAGTTTAACTGAAACGGGAGAAAAGAAAAGCGGGTAAGACTGATCCATTTCCAAGACAATTCCTCTAAGTTTGAGTCCTTACGTACTGCTTTCGCCGGTCTTCTCTAATACCTCTTCCACTACTTCACATCAACTAACTTGTTGAGTGACTTCAAAATCAACAACAAAGGAAAAGGTGTCAAGTGTCAACTGGAGCAGTCGGCGTCTTACAGCTTCCGGGTCAAGTCTCATCAGCCTTGACATTATCTAAAAAGCAATAATAACAACAGAGACCTCAGTGTACTCAACTAAAGTCTCTGAAATAATAACAATTCGCAGTTGGCAAGTTTGTCCTGTCCATCACTATCAAGCGAGACCGGTTGTTTATGTCAAAAAGGGCTGTTCAGGCCCGGTAAGTGGCCAATTATATATTTTCCATTCATCCTATGACATATACTTTTTCCAAAGATCTTATTAAGTTTTATGCACTAACCAGAGCCTTGAGATCTTCAAATTCAAAGGATAAAACCAAACTTTTAGAAACAAACTACAATTATCATTTTTATGGGGGGTCTTTTTCTCATGTGGGGCCCAGTGTTTGGAATTCTATCCCACAGAAAATTAGAATTAGAGGAGCACCCTCTACATATACTTTTTAGTCCATGCTATTGCTAAAACTAAAAACAGTTCCTTAATTTTTACTATTATTAGTATTATTAGTCTAGTATTAGGTACATTTTTATAAAATGTATGGTTTGTTCTTGTATGATGAAATAGTATGCTGCTAACTGATTGATTTTCATAACATGATATAACTAAAACGTCCTTAAATGTCTTTGTAAGCACATTGAGCATAACTCATTTTTGGAAATTCGCTTTATAAATGTTATTTATATTGTTATTTTATTATTCCTGACACAAACAATCACTGCCTCCTCCGTCCTCCAAAGTTAACATAGAATAGCACATATAGCATAGAGTTTATTATGATTATGGACTCACTGCTGTTATTTCCTTTCCAGGAACCTAATGTTGAATTTCCATTGCAAGAATTGTTGCAAAATTATTTTTGTCGGTCTAAAACAATGATAAACAGTAACTATTTTTTAAATTGATAGGTTGATAGTTCCCAGAGGCTAAGTTTCTATTCTACGTCATCAGCATCTTTCCAAATAACATGAGGCCAGTGTTGACCTCATAACCTTCTACTTCTACCACCGAGTGGCCGCCATCCAAAAGGTGACGATTCTGCCACAGTTTGAGCTTGTTCTTCTCTTACATGTCATAATCACCAAGCAGTCTGCAAGAGACAAAAGAGCCATCAACCGTCCATCCGCTATTTCCAGTCATGGTTGCAGACTTTGAAGTGTCCACGTGCACTCACCCCAACCCTACCTTATGCAGTTCTGTGGTCCCATATTAAATGTTTTTCCCGTAAATGATAAGAGAAAGAAGTTATATTTTCGAGAACATTGTTTTCAATCTATGAAACATTAAGTACAGTTGATGAATTTAAATGAAAATCTGTTAAGAAGACAAAGTTAATATTATAATATAATGCTGACAATCAAGATCTACTGCAGTAGTCCTCGCCAAAATGTATGCAATGTAAACAAAACAATTTTATAATGTAAAGCCCTCCCAGAAATGCATGCTCAAAATGGCCAGAATGCATGATTTTCGTAATAAAGATCACACCTTTTTGTGGCAGAAGTATTTAGATTCTTTTCCAAAAGGGGAAGGGGGGAATGTGTTGAGATTCAGTCATTATTTATCTTGCTCAGTTTTGTAGCATGAATGTAGCAAGTTTTGTCTGTGCCAAGGGCAGAATCCTGATATTATTATTATGTCTCGATTGAGTGCCAGTTCATAACACTCGTTTTAATCGTTTTAAATCCTCTCAAGGGTTTCCCTCAGAGTTTGAATTTTCATCTCTTTTCTTTTTTTTTAAATTCTTTTTTTTCTTTAATGTATAGCCTTTTGAGGCATGTCATCCACAATATGAATAATTTTGAAATGCTTTACAACAAATTTAATTTTCAGTAATGATGATTTACCTTATCATGAGGAGAGGGCATCAACCAATTCAAGGCCTGTCTAAATACATATTGAGACAGACAAGGCATTTCTCATCTTCACCAGTTGATAGAAATGTTCAACTTCAATATTCAAGTTTTCAGTTTGACAACTATGAGGTTGGAGTGAACAACTTTGACCTACAAGTTCCAAAGTATTTTAATTTTGCTCGTGATTTCATTGATCAATGGGCTCATGCTGAAAAGGTACAATTAGAATCAGAAAATTTGTTTTGATTAATATGGTTCGCTCCACTCAATAGCAACTCGCCGGGAATCAAGAAATTAATCCATGAATTCCCTTTATTCATCCAGGAGGGGATTTATTTTTAGGGTCTATTCCAAGGGTAGACCAGAGTAACCCAAGCGCGAACCGCAGTGCAGCGCCGCAAAGTGGGATCAGGGTCTTAAGAAAAATTCCAGTGCTTCCACCGAGATTCAAATCTGCAAACTCTCAAACCAAAGGCAAGTGACTTAAACACTGCGCCACCGGCTCCCCAAAGGAGAGTGCAGTCTCTTATCATTATCCACTAAAGTAAAAGAATACTTGAGCATTGCACCTGCATTGTTTGTATTGAACAACAGTAAGCAAACTGAAGATGCTTTTGTATGTTAGCCAATAAGATCAGTTGTGAAAATTTGTGTCGATAAATCAGCTCTCACCGAGTTGCCATAAAGTGGAGGGAGTTGCCATTCAACTCATAGAATTAATTCCCTTTTTCTGAAAAAAGTTGTGATTAGCTCAATTACGATTAAGCATAGGGCATGGTAATTATATTTTTAAATTGTTTTGCAAGCTTTCTTTTAAACATAGACGTCTACATACATACACTCTAATTACTAATGGACCTTTTTTAAATGTTTGGCACATCTCATATATTTTTCCATAGTATAATGAGTGGCCAGATGAGCAAAATGAAGATTGACAGAAGAAGAAAAAAATGTATTTAGTTTTTTAAGTGCTTTCATAATTTGCCCTTTTGAGTGTACGATTTATGAACAGAATCCATTTTAATATTTTTTAAGATTTGTAGTATTTCTCTGTCATGCCTTTAGATCTGATATTGACTGTTTTCGTTGCTTTTAGTCATCAACTTGAAGGTCAACAGCACATCAGCACCTCAATATCTTTGCTAATTCTGTGGTAAATTTCTTGCAGACTGGAGAGCGAATTTCTACTTTACCTGCATTCTGGTGGGTAGATGATGATTTTGGTACTGAAGTGAAATGGTCATTCCAGCAGTTGTCAGATGCTTCGAAGAAGTAAGTTATGCTGCATTATCAATAAACTAAACTAAATTGTACATTTTCTTATCAGTAATAGAATATTATCTGGTAAATTTGTTTATTTATAACTTGTAGTGTGAATTCAGTTTGAATTGGGAGGGCATGGATGCTAAGAGTGTTGGATTGAACATCATACTCCCAAATAATATGAACAACTTGTGCAAACTTATGATATCGCCGCCAGTATTTTGTCTTGTTTTGTTTTTTTGTCTGCAAAATTTCAAACAATAATTGTTTCTTTCTATCCTAGAGTTGCCACTGCTTTAACCAAAGGTTGTGGTTTGAACAGAGGAGACAAAGTCATTGTTATCTTGCCTAAAATTCCAGAATGGTGGTTGGTAAATTTGGCCTGTATCCGAGCAGGTAATGTTTTTGATAAGACAATAAAGTATTATTATTATTTTTATTATTATTATTATTATTATTATTATTATTATTATTATTATTATTTACCAAACTTGTGTTTTGACATATTTGTTCACAGCAATGTTGATGTGGATAAAAGAGTTTTGTTATGTTGTTATTCTAATTGATAGATATCTATATTTAAGAATACACCAACAAAATTTATTGTAAAACAGTATTCCTCAGTAATAGATTGATTGACACTTTGCATATCAAGAACAATTGATAAACCACTTTTTAAATTAACATCTTTGTAAATGATAATAATAAATATTATTTATTCATGGTAACTTGTATACTTTGTCATGATTATTGGCAAAAACAATAATGTATAGTTATTTGACTCTTGAGAATTAGTATAACTTTATCAAAGCGTACCTATAGACCTGAATAGTGAACAATTTACTTAAAAGACATTTCATATCAGATATCATATCACATTGCCATGTTGACCTGCAAAATTGTCATGCTTTTTTTTTACATCAGTTTTCATTTGCTGTGGGTTTGTTAGAATACATAGATTCAGACTGTTAAAATCATTTTTACTACAGATCTGATTTTAAGCCCTGGCACAACCTTGCTGAGATCCAAAGATATAAAATTCAGGCTGGATGTGTCTGAGGCAAAATGTATCATCACCTACCCAGATCTGGTCCAGTTTGTTGATGCCGTAAGTTTTCTATTGCTGCTCTGGACTTCTGTAGCTCAAGTCTGTTATCAGTGGTTGGCAAAGAAACAAATGCTGAAGATTTATATTGAAGCGAATAGACCACAGCAATTAAGTTTTGGTGCAAGTCAAAATGTGAAAGCTTTACTGTGTTATGAATGAACACCAGCTATCTGATAACCTTTAGGAATTCCCACACCTTTAGGAATTCCCACACCTTTTCTATTCCCAGACATTTGAGTATTTCACAACCATGCAGTATATTATAACTTTCGATCTGAAAACAAGCCTCAGCCAATAATATACTTATTCTGCACTGGCCATTCTGAGTTAACCTGACCACTGAGAGTGACTGAATGATTCCTGCGATTAGCAATTGTAGAAACTAATAATCCAATGTGTTTTGGTTTGTTGGCATTAGCAGGGAATTTACAAACCTTTAAGAACGTTACCAAGCCATTCTGTGAGTTATGCATTCTCAAAAAATCATTCTCAATCTTCCTTCATATAATATGTTCAATAGCATTAGGTTATTTTTGAAATTGCACACATTTAATAAATCATGACATCATTGCATTCTAGACTTACTAACATAAGAGAGTTTGACATCATGAGAAGACATTCAAAGCGAGATGTGCAACGTTTCTACTTTATGCATAATTATGTCTCTATTTAGGAATCCTTGATTTAGCCCATCAAAGTGAATGAAAGGGTCAGTGAAGTCAACAGGTTATAGTTAAAATCAATGTCACTGTGTCATTTTCTGACATGACTGGCACATTTTAATGTTCTTTGAAAGAAAAAGGTTCTGTGAGAGGTTACCATGGATAAAGAATTGGCACATTTTTCCTTAGTTGCAGTATATATTATATTTTAGATCAAATTATCCTTTTCTTTTGTTTTCACTTTTATTTCAGGTTAGTGGAGATACACCTTTGTTGAAGCACAAAATTGTAGTTGGAGAAAAGTCTCAAACAAGGTTTTGCTCTCTTTATTTCTTATGATTTGTTACTGTAGATTATAAATTATTTATCTAGTTAAGTAATGATTTGAATAGTTTCCACCAACAAAATATGCAAGGAAAACTTGCATCTATGTATATCATTGTAATGGTAACTGTAGATTGGATTGGTGTGTCATTAAAAGTGCACATAATGAGTGAGACTGAGACAAAGTGTTTGTTACATGGCATAACTGTCTATGCATTTGTAAAGTGGTTTATTTAAATGTTGATGGTCATCATCATGTTGAAATGGATGTAAAGCTCAAAGATTTTTACTGATAGGTATGCAAGCTAGGAAGGGACCTATTCAATTTGGGCATTATGCAAGTTTTGCTTTTAACATTTGGTTTGTTATCATTTGGCAAGATACTTCCATCTAATTTGCCCACTAAAACCCAAGTATGGAATCAGCTCACAGGTAAAGTAATATATGGAGAACCAGTGTCCTTTTCACACAGTGACAAATTGTGACCTGTCGGCTTCATAATAAAAAAAATTGCCTCTAAAGGCTTTCAATGACTTGCTTTATTTTTCTCCCGATACTGGACATAAGTATGGCATTACCATTTTGTATTAATGATATAGACTGATGTTCTTAACTACACTGATTACTTAAGTAAAGTGCTAAGATATGAGTTATATTCCAACCACAATCTTATTTTGTACATTCTCAGACCTGGGTGGTTGAATTTTCAAGGCCTTGTAGAAAAAGCAGCCAATGATCATGAGGTAATTTACTACTGTTATCTTCCTTTAAAGTGTGGGTCCATAGAGGGGCAATTATTTTTCATTTATAATTTTTACTCTTTCACTCCTCAGACTGTCAATACTCTTGCCTCTGATCCCCATGACTTTATTCTTCCATATCATCTATCCTCCAACTGTCCATGTCAGCCTGTTAGGCTGCGTCATTCTAGCATACTGACAATATCTTTCTCTGCCTGTACTCATTCACACCTGAATATTTTTAGGGAAACATGGAAAAATTATTTTTTTTTAGCATTTTGGGGAATTACGTTAATGTCTTGTTTTATGTCATGCCAAAACTGTAAGTTGATTTGCACAAAGCGTCATTGGCCAACTTATTGTGACATTGGTTTCTTCACATGCCTTCACAGTTAACAACACTCATTCTGTTTCCTATTTTTCTCCAGACTGCAAACACTCTTGCCTCTGATCCCATGACTTTATTTTTCACGAGTGGAACCACAGGTGCTCCCAAGATGTGTGAACACACTCATGCAAGCTATGGGCTAGGACACACTTTGACTGCAAGGTAATGGGGTTGATTTGCTCTCTTTGATTAAGGATTTGCAAGAAGTTTGGATTTCAGTACAATGTTGCAAATTACACTATAATATCACAAACTTTGTGGTTTCATTCAATCAATAGAGGGTGTACAATAAAGTGTTACTGACTCGCTTAATGTCTTGTGGGGTAGGCTTATTGCACACGATTGTCTGAAAACACTGTAAGACAGATAGCATACTATGACTAAAAAGTCATCAGAACTTTGGCTACTTCGATTTAGCCATGCACATGTTAGTAATGATTCCCTTTTGTTTTCCAATATGACAGGACTGATAGAAAAGGGATTTTGGCTCTGTCCCAGATATCCTATTAAAACAATGTTTACTAAAATTGGGTAAACTCAAGACAAGGGTTGTTAAGGAAAGGTGACTGAGTGTCATGAAACTCGTTTTCACATCATCAGAGTCTGAGGATTAACATAATTTTGTTCCTGTTAAGATTTAAATGAAAGGGTTCCTTGACGTTTGTCACTGGAGTGTTACTTATAATGTTTATTACTTTCTGTTAAAAGTGGCCTAATTATTGTTTTAAGGTGTGTTCTATATTTCATTCACCATATGATATATTATTTTAGATACATGCTGATGGCAAATGCCAAGAGTCTTGTGTGGAATATGTCTGACACGGGTTGGGCTAAATGTGCCTGGTCTTCCATCTTTGCCCCTTGGATTCACGGTTCTTGTGTCTTTGTTTACAATTCTAAAGCATTTGATCCTGAAAAAACTTTGAAGGTAGGGCTTCTATGCTTTTTATTAATGTTTAATTATCAAAGACCTGAAAAATAATCATCCTGACTACCTATCAAGTTTGTGTTGGTTCATAGGCGGAAAAAAATATATATGGAATGACATTCTACAATTCCTTGGTTTCAAGAATAATATTTTGTCAACATTGTTGTTTCAAAATGTGATTTTCACCGATTGAATACAAAAATTTCCACTATTTTCATTTGAATTGAATTACAGGTGCTGTCAGAATTCCCTGTCAGTCATTTATGCTGCCCTCCAACTGTTATGAGAATGCTTGTCAAACAACCGCTGAAGAGCTATTCATTCAAAGCACTGAATCTTGTGATATGTGCCGGTGAACCAGTTGTAAGAATTTCAAGATGCTTTTTTTTTTTTTTTTTTTTTTTTAAATTTCCCATACATTTATTGTTTCCTTTTGAATGTTGTGCCTTTTTTTGCATCTTAATATAAGGTTGTTTGGTTTTTTTAATTTTCTTTTTTATATGGGTTCTCACAATTGTGTGTGTAATCTTCTCTAATGCATTTAGTTTTACTTTATAAAATTAGAGGTATACATCTTCTCTCTACAACTTGATTTAAACCTGGAACGTCAGCATTTAAGAGCAAGTTCCCTGGCTATGAAGTCATGGGCAGTATAAATGATATTGTTAAAAATGATTAGATTATCTGTTTCATAGAAAAGCTTATATATAGTGATTGTAAAGGATCATATGTTTACATAGCTGCCAGCCGTTACAATGAAATAGCCCTTTTTAAAAACTTGATTCTCTGGAGAGACAGATTTTTTTAACAAAACGAAAAGTGTAAAAAAATTAAAATAAAATAGCAACAACAAAAATAATGGCAATGTTGTTTGCGACAAGCGGCTCATTGATTCTCTGCTCCAAAGTTGTACGATTCTCACATTGAAGCTGTGTTTGTGGATGTTTAATTTTGCCCTTTATCTGTATCTGTATAGTTCTCCAAAGTATCTCACAAATGAGCAATGCTTATGGAGGTGTGTGAGGCTTGGCATGCTCTGTAAGCCAAAAGAGCGGTTTTTAATTTGTCACTGTCCAAAAATGTTACTACTGAATTTGGAAGTTTTGGAGTTTGAATACTTCTTGTTGTTTCCTTTGTAACAAATTGTCCAACCTATTATCGATAAAGTTTCCAGCATTTTCATCACTTGCTATTTTTCATTCTTCTATCATATCATTGTATTGTACTTTAACTTCAAATAGGTTGCAAAGAAGGTAGACAGAATTCACCAGTAGGCTGAATATGATGTCAATTATGGGCCCAAGTGACAGACTTTCTATGGGAGTCTGCTTTTGCTTTCTGAAAAGTTGGCAGCTTTGTATTTAATTTTGATGAAGTGAATATGGCCTGTTTTTTGTATTGTTTTTTTATGTCTTTATTATTAGTAGTAACTGTTAAGATTTTGTGATTTTTCATATTATATTAAATGTTGGGGGTTTTTTGTTCCGTTTTTCTTATTGGTTTGTTTTTCATTAAAAAGAATCCTGAGCTTGTTGAAGAGTGGAGATCTGGAACAAATTTGGATATTAATGAAGCATATGGCCAGACTGAAACGGTTGGTGTACTGTATATACATATATATATATATATATATATATATATATATATAAACATATTTTTTTTCTTTATCAGAATGCTTATTCCATACAATGTGCAAACAGATATCCATCCTTAGGATCATCATATCTACGTTAGTAGCAATTATTTTGTAATCTTTAGATGCCTTATACACCGTTCTATGATAAGTTTAGTGGGCTAAGCTATTTTTGTAAAGAGTAAATGATTACTGATGCTTTGCAATCTGTGGTGCCATGCAATACTTTATGAGTTGAATTTTTACAGTGAATCAGGCTGCCTTTTTATTTCAATAAAGTGATTTAATAAGGATTTGAACAGATCATAACGGAGATCGATACTCAGCATGTTGTTACATTATCATCTCCAGACTCTGGTGTGTACCCGACCACCCTGCCTTCCACACAAGCCAGGCTCCATGGGGAAGGCCTCTCCAGGTTTGGACGTTCATGTAGTGGATGATGATGGAAAAGTCCTTGAACCCGAGACTGAAGGCAACATTGCCATCAAAATAAAACCTCATCGGCCAGTGGGCATTTTCACACAATATTTGGTAAGTCATACCACATTACCGGAGTGGACTATACTTATCATGCTTCTTTTCGTTTTCTTCAGAGTTTTGTTATTTGTTACCCTATACAAGTCAATTAGTTGGCAAAAGTGATTTTGACAGAAAAAGAACTTATATCTGTGTAGGTGCCATGCAGGTGATATGTCCATGAAAATGTAGATAGAGATGATAAAGATGAGTTTATAGTCTGTATCCCTGTACAAATACAAACTCACAGACAACATCTTCCTCTGTCTGTAGCTGGGTACCCATTCACAAGTGATGAAAATATGTGTGAAGAGTCTTTCCCAAGGACTCATCATCGGTGGCGCAAGGCTTCAATCTCAAGCCCAGCAGCCTAACCTCTCAGCCACTGGCGCCACAAAATGTATCATTTCATCTTTCTCATGAATCAAGTGAGGAAAATATGTGTAAAGGGCCTTTCGTTAAGGACTCAATTTTGGTGGCACAGCCATGATTTGAACCCGGGATCTCACGCCCTGAAGCCCTGCAGTCTAGCCTCTCAGCCACCTATGC
The DNA here is from genome assembly GCA_031763155.1 of Dirona albolineata. Classification (NCBI taxonomy): domain Eukaryota; kingdom Metazoa; phylum Mollusca; class Gastropoda; order Nudibranchia; family Dironidae; genus Dirona; species Dirona albolineata. Next base: position 483 of record JARFNW010134280.1, on the reverse strand, counting down.
AACATAATATATCATTTCATTTTTTTATTTTTTATTTTTTACTTCTCCCCATAGAATGATCCAATAAAGACTGCGTCTGTTTTCCAAGGAGATTATTACTTCCTGGGTGACCGTGGCTACATGGATGAGGAGGGCTACTTGTTTTTCGTTGGTCGCTCTGATGATGTTATCTTGTCATCAGCGTGAGTTTCATTCATCAAATTTCATTAAATCTAGTATAGTTTATATAGCTGCTCGACACATAAGTTAGCAAATTTTCTCCAGTTGTTTGTGGTCAAGAAAAGTAGATACACACACACAGGTACACGCATACACACACACACACACACACACACACACACACATACACGCACACACATACACACACTTATCAATTATTGATTTTACTAATCAAGCATCTTATTAAACCAAACTTTCTTTCAAATGAGACCATCAGATTAAAATCTTTCTTTCCGGGACAAGCTCTCCTCTTACCCAGTGGTT
>JARFNW010134269.1:0-11030 GCA_031763155.1 Dirona albolineata | reverse complement strand
GACCCATCGTTTAATTAAGGACACATGGACGATGTAAGCGATACGGGTCGATTGTTTCGTTTCCTGGTGCCGGACGTGACGGACCGTGGGCAGACTAGCTGTTACATTGAGTGGAACCAGATGTTCGTTCGTTACAACCGAAATATAACTTTCGCATAGTGAAGTCTACGCCGTGATATATATATATATTATGCATGAAGCAGACTAACACTGATTTAAGTCTGAAAATAGATATGATGATGTATGTCTCTTGATAACCTCGTTATGGCGGAAAACACTCAGAATCAGCAAACCTTTCCTTTTCGGGACCAATTTTGGTCAAATTTTAAATAAAAGTGACTTGATGTTACATTTTGTATCAATATTTAGCTTTTAAACATTTTATAGATATTTGAAAAATATATGTCATATGTTTCAAAATAGCAGATATATGCGACAAGAAAAAAAATATTGAGGGGGACCATCCCAGAGCAGCTTTATTCAATGCTGCGAAGAGGGATAAGCATGACATAGTCTAGTTCAATTTTATGGGGATAATGTTTTTGAATACCTGATCATAATCAAAGAATGTGAAAAAGGAAATCCATACATCAATAAAAAATATTTAAAATATACATTTTCAACCGTCTTTAAAAAAAATGACAAAATACAAGGAAATCTCAGGGGTCTTGTCTCAGAAAGCACTTTAAAAAAAAGATTTCTAAAGTAATCCAAAATCCTATTTGCTATCTGAATTTCAGTTACAACAATGGACATGCTATGAAATGAGATCTAGACCTTTAAAAACTATTTTACAGGTCTTTTAAAATTCAATTCAGAGATTTTCTGGTCATTATAATTAGCATTTGTGATAAAATGCAATGCTCGATTTAGAATTGATGTGCTGCGCGATATATTATCGATATCTGGTCACATTTTAACTCCATTCATTTTGAAAAGGAAAAGTGTGATGTCCTCATTCTTGAATTTTTATCAACTTTGATGCAGTATAAAACACACCAAATACATTTTGTCAGCTCTCTACTGCTTCTACAGCTAAGTCAATATAGTTTTAAAAAGTTTAACTATTTTTATATAAAGAAATCCAGTCAGATCATACACATTTTTATGTTAGCACTATGATGAGTGTTTTCAGCTATGTTAAAAAAAATGACACTATATATTTTGTGTTTTCTTTGGTGCGTGGGTAAAGTCTGTATTACTTTATGGACATATACATTATTATTACTATTATATGCCTCAGGTTTCGGTCGTTATTGAGTGGTACTGCGACACAAATACGGTTATTTTAGGCGGTCGTTGGTCGCATTAGAGGGGTAGTTGTATTCAGTGGTTAGTTATATATTTATTATTATTATTATTATTATTATTATAGTTATATAAGTGTTATTAATTATTTTTATTATATATTATATTAATTATTGATATAAGGTTTGACGGAATCATGAATTTATGGATTGTTACTTTTATAAATTATTCTTTCAGAGTTTTCATGAGGGCCATTAAATGCCCACAAGTTGATTCAAAGTTTGTGTTGTTGGACTCTCATTGGATGTATTTACAGCTACATAAAAGTGTGTAGACAATATGGCTGAAGCAAAAGCTTTTTTGGAATATAAATCTGACCAACTCGCTACACAAATTGAAAAGCCCATGCTGATTGACGATGATGACGATGATGACATTTTGTTAGTAGAGGCTGAAACAACAAATCATGCTGAAAGTTCAGCACGTACTGCAGGAAGTGAAAGTGTAGAAAATGAGGTTGTCGCGATAGATAATATTAATGGCCATATCAAACTGGTGAAGGAGGCTGTCAAACAGACAGAGGAGGAGATAGAAATGATGCAGAAATCATTAAAGGCCATGGAAACGAATCTAGGTGAGGCAGTGTATGACAAGTTGAAATTTCTTTTGGAAAATCCTGCGTGCCTGGTGAATCTCCCAGTTGGCAAAGATGGCCTTCAAGCGATGATAGCGGGCATGATTGAGGAACTCTTCGAACCAGAACTCTTAGATTTGTCAAGGCATGAAAATCAAACCATGGTGAAGAGACTTAACTCGATTGAAAGTAAGTATTATTATTATTATTATTAATTACTATCAATAATATGCCATAAATGAAAGACTGAATTTTTAAAGTTGCTTTCTATCCCATTCTGGTTTTCCCTAGTCTGAAGCGGTCCAGTAATGAATTGTTGCCGTCTGGATTAAAAAAATAATTTTGCCAGCTGTAATCTGGCACTGTTTGTTTTACCCCTTCTATATCAAATGAGGAAATTAGGGGTAATAATATCTTTGATGAAAGGATATAGCATGATAACAATGCATGCACCTATTAAGTCGGACTCAAATCCTGTTTGTTGTGAAAGTGTAATGCACTGAATGAACAGAGTGAGGGTGAGAGAGATCCTCAAAATTTATGTTTCTTTCATCTTGCTATCTTACTTTTTCCAATTCTGAACGCACAAAACCTGAATTGGGTTAATCAGGAGTGTAAATCTTTCAGATTTTGTCTGATTTCAGACTTTTTGCTTTTTCCTCAAATGGGCTGAAAGTGTAGTAATGGTTATCCACTTTTTTTTTTAAGGCAGCACCATTCAATTCTTAATCACAAAATAAATGTTACCTATCACACAGTGTTTCTGTGTACATGAATAATTCTAATCGCTTACAGCGGTCCAAGTTGATGAGTGTGTGTAAGTCAGTCGAATACACACGTAGACGAACCCTACACTGCATTCACCCTTTGCCGTCAGATTTTTGATCTGATACTTTTCCACTGAAAGCAAACGAATACACACAGACTGTCAGATTCAAAATCTGACCACAGTCAGAATGCATCACACTCGATAATTGGAGAACACACACAAGGGAAACCATTGTGGTTGTGGAACACACATCAGACTTATGATCTGACGACTATAAAATTATCTTCACACACGGCAGTGTGAAAACACATGTAAGGATGGCACACCGAGTAAGAAAATAGTGACTCATAATATTTTGATATACGTCGTTTATGATTGAGGACCTAGGAATGTCCTCCGTCCTGGTCACAGTGAGATGATTTCAAACAAATATTGACACAAGGTTGCTCCCATGGCTTGTTTGGATGAGATCTGTATGGCAGATTTAAAAATAGACAGTCAGGTCATTGATGATATATATATTATATATCGAGCAGTGTTATTGTCAATGTCTAAATTTGAGCCCCCAACGTGATATGATCCCATCTCCCTGACATTTAACAGGTCTTACAACATTAGCCCCACGTTCCATTCACATCCATGCGTAGGTTCAGTAATTTAGCAGATTTGCATGTGACGGATAGCTCTTTGTATGGCTTATTTCTGAAAAATTTCTAATTTCAACTGGAGTCTGGAATGCCAGGGTTCATCCACATCAGAAAAAAGCATGAATCCATTCAAAAGAAATTGTCCCATTATTTAATATGTCCTAATTTTGTGTGTGGGGGGGGGGGGGGGGTTAGGTCAGGTTATCAGTTTTTAAGCTTGGAAGCTATGAAACTAGGGGACATCAGTAAAACATGCTTATTTGCAATATATGGATTGACCATCACTATCACTTTCTATTCGTCAACAGAAAACTATTTGTTGGTGGAATAAGCTGGGAATCAACTAGCAGTAAGTACACGTTTATTGTCTCATGTTTACTTGTTTTATATTTCAAAGCAGTTATCTGCTTAAGTGTTATCCACCCTTTTTAAAAATCACCTTAAATTATTTTCCAATTGGATGAAATTGATTAAACTGATCGTTAGGTGACTCCTGAAAATTGATCTCTTGCACAGCAAAAAAAAATATTTGTGGACCAAGTTTGCCTTTGAGAATATTTTTTTATACAGGAGGAAGGGGTGTAATTTGCCCTGGTGGATGTAAGGGGGGGCATTGACCTATGAAAGTAGTATTTCATTAATAAATAGCTCTAAACTGTCTGTTACTACAGAATAATGTCTGTATAACAGCAAAATTCTAGCAGAAAATGTTATGAAATTGCTGGCTTCGAAATTATAGAAATACGAACGAAACTGCTGACGATTTGAAGGGAAAACTTTTTTCCATTATTTGTACTAGACCTATCTGGACCGTCATCATGGGGCTGAAGTAGTAATTATAGTTGAATTAGTGATGCATCATTTTGTCGCATTGTTTATTAACCCAACTGACCAGGTCAAAATCCTCTTAACTATTTGTCTGGCAAGGGGACATAACACTGTCAAAAATAAGATATGCTACCAGAAAAAATTGTTGACCTCACTTTTTACACTACAACTTAAAAAGCACCAACAGATTCAGAAATAATTTATTCTTTAATTTGATATGCAACATCTATGTGTTGTGCAATGACAAGTGGCATTAAAAAATATAAAGTTGTAAATATTATAAAATTAATCAGTCTTGACTCATCTCTCATTTTTTTCAATTTCACGAATAATGCAAGTCAGATTTATCACCAGAATATAATAATTATATGAATCTATTAAAGGCTGCTTATTCTGTACAGAATTAACAAATTCAGATGTGTTGGCTGGTAATTCGTCTATGTAAAAATCAGTCGTTTAAAAAAAATGGCTGGTCTTCTAATCACTCTTTTTTCGATACAGTGCAAAGCTACTTTTCGCTTACATTTATTCTATACATCCGGTATAAATGGAATTAGACATAGTGAACGTATCTCCGCCCGAACAAGAGTTCCAAAACAACCCTAGCTCCTCCATTTTGCAACAGGTATAGGTTGGCAATACACAAGGTTACTTTTCCTTATGTTCACAACAAATAAACTTGCATATTTTAAATTCTTTTTCTTATTTGTTTTCACATTTTGAAACATGCATTTTGATTTTCTAGTTGCAAATATGCAATGTTTTGCGTTAAGTTTGTTTTCTATGTATACACGATTGAAATTATTGTTCTTTGAACATTTACAGAGGATATACGAGAACACTTCGAAAAGTTTGGACCTGTTGTAAACTGCAACCTGAAGACAGACTACACAACACAAAAATCGAGAGGTTTTGCCTTTGTTTGCTTTGCCTCACCAGACGGTGTTGATAAGGTATTTGAGAAATTGATTGTTTTTAAATATATATTATATATATTTTGGGAGCATTGGGTTAGTCAGAGACCATTATTAATTTTCTGATATGCTAATACTGTCATGCCTTGTCCCTTAGTAAAGCTCTTATCAACTTATTTAAATGACAAACCATGCACTGTATATAATGGAAGTGGGTGATTGTAACTTGTGCACTGACATGTAAATTAGTGTCATATTGATTGTAGTATTAAAGGCTCTTGGAAACACAATTTGCCCCCCCCCAGCAACTGCGCAGAAAGCTTGTGTGTGATGCCATCGCTGTGTACAGTATAAAAGTAGGTCATTGGCATTGCTGCCCGGCGAGCTGTGGCAGCACAGTACAATTGTACCACATTTATAGTAGCAGCATGGGTAGTCAAAATGTCAGACTAAAATAGTATTGATTGTTACAAGATGATTCGTGGTCAAGCTAGCATTTGCTGACTTAATTTTTAAGACACATACTGTTTCATTTTTCAGGTTTTGGCTAATAAAGATCCACACAAACTGCATGGTAGAACAATTGATCCCAAACGGGCAACCCCACGTCCAAAGAAAATATTTGTCGGAAAACTTGACCCAGACACACCACAGGAGGATGTTAGTGAATACTTCTCAAAGTTCGGAGAGGTGAGCAACTATTAATTTTTTCTGCTCGCTGTTTCAGTTATGAGTTATTTTTTTATGGATACATTTACAGATAATTCTGAAAAGGAAAATGATTTGCCATTTGTATTGTCATTAGAGTAAGTAGCTCGTCACAATTTTTTACATGTGCTCTTAAAAGATAGATGACACTTAAAGGTAGATGTTTACCAATTTAAATATGGCAACAGTGCATTAAATGAAGGAATTGTCTTGAATCAGGGTCGGTTTTTTGGGGGGGGGGGGTGGTTCTTTTTTAGCTCTTGGGGTTGACAGATCTGATATGCTCACTTTATTTTTTTAGAATGTGGATTCATTGGTTCAGTTCTTTGTTAATATCATGGGTGTTGGTTGCTTGAAAATAGTTTCATTATTAACTCTTTCTTTCCACATTTAGGTTGAGAAAATGGAGTTCCCATTTGACAAGACCAAAGAAAAGAGAAGAGCATTCTGTTTTGTTGAGTTCAAAAAGATGTCTGCATTTAAAAAATGTTTAGAAGAAACATCACATAAGATCAAAACACAGGAGGTAGGTTCAATTTATTTTGATTTTTTTTCCTTCTATTGAATTGTCTATTGCTTAAAAATTTAATTTTTGATCTTTCATCATTTTCATTGGCAGAATATTAACAAATCTTCAAAGAGCAAGTAATGGAAACTTAAGGGGTCTTCAGCTGCTGATAATTTCTCCTTACATCAAGGTTCATCGTGTTCTTGCTGAATGCAAGGTTGAAAATAATGACATTTACCATTTCAAACTGTTCTTGGGGTTTCAAAGTGCACAAATGCTCCTTTTAAGTGGAACAATTGCTTAATCTGGAATGTTTTTGTCGCCATTGATGAGATTTTGTTCCGCTTTCCTGCAGGAGACAGATTTCATGGAACAAAGAAGCATGGAGTGATGTGGGCCTTGAGGTACCATAAACTCTAAGTGGCCATTGCCCTTGCAAATAACAATTAAGCTCAAGAAATTTAAATTTGTTTATTTCATATTCTCTCAATCTTTCCATGTTCTGATAAATGATAATTCAATTTTCTAACAGGTTAAATGTTTCGAATTCAATTGTTTACTTCCATCCCATGATCAAGCTAAATTTTTATTTTTCATTTTGAACTTGTGAAGAAGCTGAACCTTGCTTGGCTGGATGTAATTTGCTCTATGAGATATGGGGCGAATTGATTTGTCGCAAAGAGCATTCATTGTAAATTGATTTTTTTCATCTTTGTTTTTCTTCTCACAGGTTTTTATAAGCGGCGTTTATTAATCTATGAAATTTTAATCTTTAACTAGATGTCCCATATCTCCAAGGGCCTTTTCTGAATGCTAACTTCTTTTAAAAGTTTACTTTGTTCTTGTAATTATGGAGATTTTGATTTGCAGGTTGATGTCAAAAAAGCAACACTCCAACAACAAGGAAATGCAATGAGAGGAGGCCAGAGGGGTCGTGGATTTGGACCAGGAGCACGAGGTGGCAGAGGTGTGTGATTGTGATTTCTTTTCCTGCAATGCATTATAATACATTAAGTAGTAGAATAACTGTATTACAGAGAAAATAGCCAGGGTTTTCCGAAAATTTACATTTAATTTAACTTGATTATTATCTAGTTTTTCTCATGGATGGGGTATAGTGATAATTTGCTCCAGTCCTAATATCAAGTGATAATGATTATTTAACTCATTCTTCTTGCTTTATGTTATTATTGAATGTCGAGTGTATTCTTTTGTCTTACCTGTTAACATTCATGGTTCTTTATAAGGTGGTGGTTTCCAAGGACAGTATGGCGGATACAATCAGAACTATTATCATGGATACTATGACCCAAATGCTTACTACGATCAACAAGGCTATTACAATGACCCATACTACAGTGGCAACTATTACCAAGGATGGAACGGCGGTGGCGGCTATAACAATCAAGGATACAACAACTATGGCTATGGTAAGTAATGTAGCTTTAGTGTCAAATCTTGCTTTGCTTTACAAAGGATTGACGTGGATCTACGGTCCTGCTTTCTCATTAACCCTTCTACGGTTTAACCATCAATCGTGACAATTATCACTGTAAAGATTTGTTTTGCGGCGTTATGTTTTTGTTTTTTGTGTGTGTGTGTGATTTTTTTATTTCCAATACCATTCTATCTCTGCTTAGTTGAACAAGCATACTCATGCTCTGCCTCTCCTGACACATTAACACTTTGAATGTTACAGGGTGGGACTGGGTTGACCTTCTGGTTGCAGTAATGAACAAAGTGAAAGGGGGTTATGTTTCAAGAAATGCTCAACCTGTTTCAGATCATCGAAATGATCCTTCTCTTTTTTTGTTTTAATCACTTCACATTTGGTCAGGTCCACAGAAATTTACACTAAATGCAGGCTTTTACAATTGCACAATTTGGTATTCTAGCACTCACTCCTATTTGAAAGTGAAATTGAATTTTTAAAAATCCATGATTTTTGAACACTGCTTGTAGAATTAAAATTCTCTTTCTATAACGTTGGAATACATCGTCAGGTATAAGTTCGTTGGAATGCATCGTCAGGTATAACTTGATAAATCTCAATATCAATTTCCTTGAAGTGAACTATAGATAAATACATGAGGCAGTGTCCTGAATCCTATTTATAAAGGATGCACTCACGCCATTTGTACTGTTCTGGTATGAGATGGTGACGATACTTTTCAACCTCATAAAAGCTGTATCAGCACATTTTTTATGAATTGAATTAAACATTAGTTTATTTATTACTCAGCTCATCTTATCATGATTTGTTGCAAGAAAATTTTCTTATGTTTTCCATTATGGTCTTTATCAGCGGGGTTGCCATTTCATTTTGCGTCGCGATGTCTTGTTTGTTTATACAAACACAAGATCCCAAATATGATTTTATTTCAAAATTGTCTACATAACATACATCCCCTCACCCTCCAAATCTAACAATCCTATCCAAATAAGCTGCGGTGATCGGCTGTGCTTTTGATTTTCTTGGATCATTCTCTATGCTTTGTAGCTTTGACTATTATCATTTATCTTCTTTTGACACCATTTACTGCGTCTTTCTGCATTTGCAATTGAAAACTGAATTTTTTAAAAATCATTTCCCTTGCAGGGTTTTAACATTTTTGTTAGCTATAGCTTATTATTGAACAGGGTGCTGAAGAATGATCATGATTGGACAAGTACTCCTCTACATCCAAAATGTTTCCATCCTCTCATCTTTTTTCCTTCATTCTTTCTCTTAGTCCATTACTCATGTGCTCAGTACGAGCAGCAGTTAAAAAAAAATTCCTTTTCCCTTTAAGAATGATTCTAATTGCATGCAATACATCATTTTTAAAGGTTATGAGTGGGGCTATGGACAGGAAGGAGGTGAGTGAATCATTACACCATCCGTTCCATCCGCAAGACTGGGAATCATTCTTCAATTGCTGTTGTTTGAAAAATTGCCCCCATGTGGGGTGAATGATTCTCAGCAGTAGCCTTTGTTCTTAAGTTCAATAGTTAGTGTTACTTTGTCCTGTTTCGCATGCTACAGCTGTTCGCATTTTGTATCAGGTTTGTTCTCCATTTGCTTTGGTTTTGTTTGTTTTGGTTTTTGTTTTTTTTATGCATGGATTTTCAGTGCTGAGTCGCACAGCCATTTTTGTGTGTGTGTTAGTTCAATTTCACATTTGGCTCAATTTATCGTTTGTGTGAGGTTTTGACTAGCATTTCAATTCCTCTGAAGGTTATGAACCGTTAACTAGGTCTTGAATACCGCGCGTTTGTCATGGTTTATTTCATGTAATGTAATTTGGTCCTGTTTTCCCTTTATTTAGTTTTGGATTTAATTTGGTTGCTAGTTCCTTCCAAGTTGCATCCGTCCTGCTTGTAATATGATCACTGATTTCATTCATCCAGTTTTATTCACTGTGAGAATGCGTGCGATAATAGAGATAGGTACAGGGTTTGTTTGCTGTCTAAATTTTTATCCTAGATCACATTTTCCTTTCTGTTTTTCTCATTACATTTTTAATGTGGTTCGATGCAGTAAATTAATGGATTCTCTGGTTCTATTTTTTGGCAGGTAACCAGTCAAATTATGGTAAAACACAAAAGCGAGGCGGAGGTCAAGGCTTTCATCCTTACAACCGCTAGGCAGGGTAGATATTTTTTCCCATTAATTTTCATTATTGTCCGTATGAAAAGCTTTTGTCTGTGTTGATGGTCTCTGATTGTTTAAAAGTGTAAATGTTTCCTTTATTAGTTCATCGGCACAGACGTAACTGATTTGTCAGTGCACTTTCTCCCTATTTTTTTCATGACAGTGAGTCCTTCTGATTTTACAAGGGCATTGTTTTCTACTGAGATAACAATCTGCTCTTGTTCAATCAAGGGAGTCACTCTAAAGAGATTTTTTCCTCCCATCCATTCTTTTCTTTAAGTTGCTTGGCATGTCTTGCTGGATGCTTGTGAGATGGATGTTATTTTGTGTGACATTGGATGTGATTTTATTACAGCGGGACGTGATGAGCTTATTTCATGTGAAATTAAATTATATTTGTTGGTTAGGTCAAAGCACATGCATTATAATGGCTTTTTTTTCTCCAATCCCACATTCCTTACACCCTACATACAGTACTGATTCTTTGCTTGTCTATAAATGCAATTCAGTTTTGGAATAAGTAACCCTATTTCTTAGTTATTGATAGTTCATAAAAAGTGCTTGAGACTATTTAATCCTATTTTATTTTTTTCCTTCCAGATCACAAATGATGTTTTGGGGGGAGTTGCTGGATCGTCTGAATGTTGTATGCTATTTGATTTTATGTCATTGGTCATTTTTACTGTATTAAACATAGCCTCATTTTTCCATAACCTTGTTGTTTCTTTATTTTAGTCCTGTTGTCTTCTTTGTCCTATATTTGATCAATTTTTTATGTTATTACCTATGGTCTGCCTGATTGGGAAAGGCTAGTAGTGGCCTTAGTTTTGAGTTGTGTCAAGATGTTGGAGATTAACACCTTCAGAACCCACCAAATTTATTGACGTCAACCCTTGTGTTGCTACTAGTTTTTGGTGCTGGATTTAAGATGACAAATTTTCTCATCACTAGGAATGGTAGTCTGTAGAAGTTGTGGTATTACACGGTTAGCTGTTTTCCTTGTAACAGTATGAAATTATTTGGAGTGATTGTAGCTCTACTACAATGGGTCAACAATAATTGGTACCTACTTTTCTGTATTCGCTTTTATCGAAGTGAAGATTATGATCAACAATTATAGTCCGACTTGGTAATGGCAGC
>JARFNW010134236.1:0-11032 GCA_031763155.1 Dirona albolineata | reverse complement strand
AACATTATCAAATATTAAAATTATTTTTTTTATTGATTATTTATCTATTTATTTATCTTTCACTCCTTACCCCCCCCCCCCCCCTTTTTTTCTCCCACCCCAAGCTGGTTGTCGGTACAATCCTTGCCATGTACAAGCTACTGACTGCGTACAACAAACACTCGTCTCTCGCAGACCCCCCTCTGCTGTACTCGCTGCTGCAAGGGATTTTGGTGCTCCACTGTCTGGCCCAGGCCGACAAGGCGTTCCTCCAGCGCCACACCCCCGTCCAATTGTCTTTCGTCCGCCTCCTGTCGGGACTGTCTAATGTGATCAGACCCATTCGCTCCAAGTGGGAGTGGTATGGTAAGAAGATGGCATTATAAAAAAATAAAAAATTTGTATCTCCTCCAGCACGCCGTGTCATTCAATATCCTTCTCAATTCCCTTTGGGAGCATACAGTAGAGTAAACAGTTAGGCTCATCATACTAACATACTGACAATATCTTCCTCTGCCTGTAGTTTGGTACATATGCACACCTGAGACGAGTGATGACAAAAATGTACAAAGAGTCATTCCCAAGGACTCAACATTGGTAGCTTCAACCAGGATCTCACGACCTTGTCATCCAGTGGCCAACTTGCTTTTTTACTCTCTTTTTTTTTTCACCTATGGTTATCAATGATCACTCCATGAATACCAGATGCCTGTCCATTGATTTGCTCTTCATGACTTGGAACCGTTGTGTTACAACTTTGATTTGTCAAGACGGAAAATTTAAAAAATAGGAAACTTTCTGCCAATTACTGATTAAATCTGCATGATCTTTTTACTGTTATGTATCTTAGAATATTGATAAGAGCCCACATATTATTTCAAGCACGTCGTGTTTATGATATATTCATTCTCGGTGGCCAAGAGGTTAAGACTTTGCACTAACCACATCCATGATTGGGGGGAAGGGTGTTCGAATCTGGCTTTCTGCATTGTGTTTTTTCCTTGGGCAAGAAAATTAAATCCTATTGTCTGTATTGCGGCGCTGCACTGCAACTGCTGCTTAGGTTATTTTGGATTTTTATTAAAGATATACCCTAAAGACAAGGTGCCATTGCGGACAAAGTATGGGCATTATTCATTTTCATTTTCATTTTTTTCATTCATCTCTATTTGTCAATACAGCTGCAGCACTGGATGAGTTGTGTGACTTTGAACCCGAGTTCCACGACTCGTCGTCTCAAGACAGCGAGGGTGACGAAAGAATGGACCAAACATGAAGGAAGACTTTGAATGGCTGTGACTGGCCACACAAGACTGGGCCTGTCATTGTCTCATCTGAGGATTGAACCAGCTGCCTCTGGAACTACCATTACAGTGTTAAAAGTGTGGAGTGTGCTACTGTAAAGCGCTTAGAGCCTGGTGATGACCGAGGATACGCACTCTTTAAATGCCATTACCATTGCTAATTGCCTTTTTGGTAAAATCTCCACAATTTCTATAGCTGTTGGGTGAACAATACCATGTTGTCTGGTCCTGCATGATATGAGTAATATTAAACAGTGGGCAGCTTCTTGTACCAAACAAGGTTTATTGGTATAGTGGGCTGAACTCCTGTTTGCCTTAAAAATCTTGATCCATAGATTTTCCAGCTCTGTATTAGGCCATGCGTTCAGGCCATGTGTACCAGTGGGGCACAGACTTGCACTTAACCTGGATACGTTTTACCTGGGTCTGCGTATCGGTGCCTTCTGCCTTGTACACTATCCTCGGCCAGACACAGAGTGTGCCCCTGTACTGATTAATCACAGTACTGTAGACGAGGTGGCTGGTTAGGACAGCGGACTCTCATGGCGAAGGTCGTGGGTTCGAATCCTATCACTGCCACTTTGTTGTTTTTCTTGGGCAAGAAACTTTACTCCAATTGCCTCACTCCACCCAGGTGTAAAAATGGGTACCAGCTTACAGCTGGGAAAGTTATCTGCGATAGACCAGCGTCCTATCCAGAAGAGTGACGTATTGCCACTCAGTCCGCTTCACGCTACGGAAACCGGGATAAGCACCGGCTCTTTGGGCCTCATGGCTCGAAAGGACTTTACTTTTACTGTAGGGAACAGATAACAAACAAACAAACCATTGCTAAGTAAACCTTTTTTCCTCCAAACAGCCTGTGGACTAAATGCTATTATTTTCCCATGGAAATTAAACGCAGCCTACTGAGGGATAATACGCTATGGTTCCAGTACTTTGAGCACAATGATGACTGAAATATGCTTCCCTTGACCGTGTCGCTTTCCCAACATAGCTTTAGCAATTTAAGACGGCAGAAAAGCATTTTATTGTGTTCAACGGAACATGAATAAAAAAAAAACTCAAAAGAGATTGAGTACAAGCTTGAATCCTACCCCGGCCACCTTGTTGTTCACACTACAAAAATCTGGATAAGCACCAACTTAAGAAGTGCAAGTGCCATTAAAACTTTGGTAAAATTGGTGGATAGTAAAAAATAAGGTGGTGAGATTGTTTGAAGCCAGCTGCAATACAAGAAATATTAAATGCAAAGATAAAATGCGGCTTCTTATATATAAAATGGTAAACATTGCAAAACGAAGAACATCTGGCAATGAGAATGAGAAGAAAAATGAAATGAAACGAAATGAAGGGAGACGTCTATTGGTCTTCAGATTCCGAAACGTTGAAACTTAAAGAAAATGTTCAGAACCTAGAGATAGCTGTAACCCTTTATTTCATTGTATTTTTCTTCTCATTGTCAGATGTATGCTTTGTTTCTTATTAAGGGGAAACCCGAAACGTTCTTGTATTGTTTATAATTTAAGATATGAAGCCACATTTTGTCATTGAATTTTGATCGGATATTTATTTTATTGTTGTTGTGATTGCATAGGGCCTACTTAATTAAAGTTCCCAGTCTGACACCACTGACTGACACTGACAGAGGAAGATTGTTAACATAGCAAATTGAATATATTATTTTAAAATACATTCTATTGTTGACAGCCCATCTGTTTTCAAATGTACATATGTAATATTATGTATTGAAATGTTGCATGTTGAAAAATTACTTTTTTGCCAATAAAAAGTGAACGATTATTCTTTTGTGTGTGTGTGTGTGTGTTATTGTTATAGTTTTTCTTTTTATAACATCTCAAATTTAAAAAAAAAACTTGATAAAGAGGTTTTAAAAACAAAAACAAACAAAAAAAACTTTTGTTTGTTTTGGTTTGGATCTGACATCCCATTCAACAGTGAGAAATTTATTTCAGAAGTTTTAGGTTTGATCTCTCTTGGTGCAGCATGGAAAAATGTTTACAATGTGGATTGCATCCTAATAAGCATACAGTAGAGCAGCCTGATAGGCTCGCCTTACTAACAATATCTTTCCCTGCCTGTAGTTTAGTACTCATTCACACCCGAGTCGAGCAAGGGAAAAAAGGTGAAAAGAATCTTTCCCTAGTAGTCAACATCTATATTTTGGATGTTGATCTATGATAATGATCAATTACTTGCCCAGCTGTGAGCTGGTACCAAAAATGATTACCAGAGTAAAGCATCATGACCAAGAATTAAAGCAATGTAGAAAGCAGAGCTATAATATGCCAGTTACAGCAGGATTGCTCTTTAAAAAAATACAAAGTAAAAGAAAAAAAGAAATACAAAAGTGTTCTTCTATAAGTATAAGTATGAAGATGGCCAGATCAATTGTTTGACCGGAGAAAAAAGGAAAGAAAATATCTGATGTAGTTGTTTCAAAAGCAGTGTAGAAGTAAATCCAAATGACAACGAGGACTAACACTACTCATCACCTTAGACATGGCTAGAAAGACTCTGCATCAGAAATTAAAGACAAGCAGGTGATGAGCCCACTGTGTCCAAACATCTTTACCAGTTGAACAACAATGTACCATGAGGTCAATTCATTTTACAGATAAACACTTTGCTGTTTCCCCAGTGGTTACTCTTTAGTTACAGGACAACTGGGCATGTAACCTGTGTCTGTAAAATACATTCTAAAGTATCTCACCACTGAGCATTGGATATCGAGGAGCTGGATGAATCTCTTCTGGTTAAGCCTAGCCGAAGTTTGAAAGTTTCACTGTTGACTGTTTTAATTACTCAAGCCTGGTGCTGTTGACAGTCTTTGGGAAGTAAATCCAATGTCAATGAAGCAGTGAATTCCCAATCAACTTTTTTTACCCCCATCAAAATACACCAGACACTTTTTTGGGAGCCGATGGCGTAGTGGTTAAGTCGAGTTCGAGAGGTGGCAGGTTCAAAACCCGGTAGATGCACTGCATTTTTTCTTATGACCACTTTGTGGCACTGCACTGCGGCTGACGCCTGGGTTATTCTGGTCTACCCTTGGAATAGACCCTAAAGACAAATTTACCACTGGGATGAATAAAGGGAATTTATTATTTTATTATGATTATTTATTTTAATTGCATTAGTTTTGTAAAATCAATTTAGTCATGCATTGGTACAAATGTAGTTAAATACAGTTTTCTTCTTTTTTTTAAATTTTGTTTTTATTGAAATATAATAGTATTATATATACAAGATCACAGATGGTTGACAAATATAAAAATCTTATTTAACAATAACACACGTTCATCTGTCTGTACCTATAAAAAATTGTAAATCATGCCATTGTCATCCATACATTAACCATTATCTCATCGGGATTGAGTCGAGAATGTGACTATGTGAAAGGACTTTAAAAGTAATAAAAGACTTATTTTTAAGTATTACTTAACAATAGGCTTTACAGTATAGTAGAGATGAGACAATTCTGTCTAATAATATCCGGGACCAGCGATTACTTTGGAAAGAACTATGTACGAAGTAGCTAAAACAAGGTTTAGGGATCTGTCCGTCACGGTTACTTCCTGAATACGAAGAATAGCTAGGACTTTGACTTCACCACACAGGATTCCCTATTAAATATATGAGTATCAAGAAGGTTGTAAACTAAAAACTTGTAAAGCCTTTTCTTTTTAATCTATCAATAATACAGTGTCATTCTGATTAGTACAAAAAAGAAAACGTTGGTTGCTAGCATTTTCGTTGTAGAGAGTATAAAAATATTCCTTTTCTTCCACTAAAAAAAATAAATTCATTTCATGTAAGATAAGACAGATGATTTACAATAATAAATTTGACATTCAACCTGGATTTGTTCATGAAACGGTCGCTAACAACAACATCCAAGCAGCTGTTGTATCAAGTCAGAAGTTCGTACCACTTCTTTGTTCTAGGGTCGTAGTAACAATTCAGTTTGGGGTCGAAATACAGATCAAGCTTTTCTCCCTCCGACTGATCTGTGAGAGCTTTCCTTGCTTTCTCTGGTAGATGATAAATAATATTTCAATTCTTTCATTATCGAAGTATTTTCAACAACAAGATTAATCTAAATCTAAATGTATTTCGGTTCAAAATTGCAGACTTTGGTTGTTAGGCAAAGAGCTTCAGGGGACAAAATAGATTAATAGATTTGCAGAACATAAAAATATGTCAACTAGTGAATTGTGAGAGACAATAAAAAATAAAGAATGTGTTAGAATAAGGGATGAAGTAATTGCAGAAAGCTTAGAAAATAAAATAAAGAAAAATCGACTTAAATGGTTTGGACATTTAAATAGAATGTATGAAAATAGGATTCCGAAACAAATTCTAGAAAGTAGGCAACAAGGTAAATTACTGAGAGGTAGACCAAAGAAAGTATGGCAAGAAACAATATCAGAGAACAGAGGGGGTGTAGGTATTTGGATGCAAAGAGGAAGACTCTGGAGAGAGATAAATGGCAAAAGATTGTTTGCACTTAACCTTACACCGAAAGGAAGAAAGGAAATTGATAAAGAAAGAAAGAAAGAAAGTGTTAGCAGCTGAGTAGCTTTCAATATCTATTCAAGCAATTTAGAGGAGTTGTTGGTTAATGTAAAATGGCAACTTTCAGACAGCATTTTTTTACACTATACAATATTTTGTGATTAGCTGCTCTCATAAAACTGACTTAAATCTGTCAGACTATCATCATCCTACTATCACCAACACTGAAATCATCATCCCACATACCGTTAGCCGTTGGTGCCTCATCTAAGAACCCCTCCATGGTTCCCTGGCACAGGGGTTAGATAGGGGGGGGGGGGGGCTCAACACGCCACTCTAGTATGTCACCCTTCTCAATAGGACGCTGGTCTATCGCAGATTACTTCCCCAGCTGTCGCTGCTACCCATTTCTACAACTGGGTCGAGCGATGTAATTGGGAGCACAGTTTCTTGCCCAACCGAGATGACTGGGGATAGGATTCGAACCCACAACCTTCGCCATGAACATGCGCTCTCCTAACCTTTCAGTCACCAGGCAACTTTCTCCTGGTTAAGCCAAAGTTTGAATGTTTAACTGTTTGTTTCCCTCATAAGGCATAAAACTGACTTACATATCTGTCAGACTATCATCATCCTAAAATCATCAACACTGAAATCATCATCCTACATACCGTTAGCCGTTGGTGCCTCGTCCGATAATTCATCGGATATTCCCTCCATGGTTCCCTGGAGGTCTTGGACCTGGCATATGGGGTCAATGGGGGGACTTAACACGCCGCTCCAGTCCCTGGAAGAGGAAGGAAAAACGAAGCTGGCATTATTATTATTATTATCATTATTGAACTTGCAGTGGGATGATCCCCTGCTTGTCTTGATAATCTTGATCCATAGATTTTCCAGCTCTGTATCGGGTCATGTGTACTGGCTGGGCACAGACTTGCACTTAACCTGGATAAGTTTTACCCGGGTCTGTGCATCAATGCCTTCTGCTTGTACACTGTCCTTGGCCAGACACAGAGCTGGTTCCTACACTGTTTAATTACGGTACTATAGGGAACGATAAGAAACAAAGATTTCAAAGAAACTGATTACTCCTTCATATATTCATAGTTAGCCTTGCAGTAGTTTTGTTTATTTTATTATTATCACATATGATGTTGTTGACGTTTCAGAACAAGATTCCAGCATCCAAGATGTCGCCTGTGGTTGCTCTGTACCACGCCACAAACCTCTATGGCTTGGCGGAAAGAGTGGTGGCCACAGAGTCTCTGTGAGTAATTGTTTTAGGAGTAATTTGTTTGTTATCTATTCCCTTTAGTACTGTAATTAAACAGGGACCAGCTCTGTGTCTGGCTTGGGACAGTGTACAAGGCAGAAGGCATTGATGCGCAGACCCAGGTAAAACATATCCATGTTAAGTGCAAGTCTGTGCCCCACTAGTACCCATATTAATAGGAGTATTACAAGTCAGGAGTTTTTGAGTGTTGAACTCTAGTTTTTGTGAAAAGTAAGGAATAGACATAAAAATCGTGTTAATGTGGTAGATTAATCAATCACGCCAATTATTTCTAGCACAGATTCTTGTGCCAAAATATTTAAATCACTCAGTTTGTCAAAAAGAATTGTTGCTTGAAAACGGGGAATATTTTTATTATTGTTGTTGAATTGGAAGCAATCTTTAGCCTTTCGGTTGATAAATTTCGGAATGATTTTTTCCCCCAACGCATTAGGAGGCACAGTAGCCGAATAAAGTAAGATATTGTACCAAAGATACTGATGGGAGTGGTTCAAGTCTGGCTTTCAGCATTTTTGGGGGGTTTTTTTTTTTCTTTGGGCAAGGAGATTAACTCCTATTGCCTATATTGCTTGCTGCACTGAGTTATTTTAGTCTTTTTCTTTTTAACTACACCTTAAAGACAAAGTGCCTTTGTAGATAAAATAGAGGCAAACTATTACGAAATATAATTTCTAACAATTCATAGGATTTTCCATAGAGCCAGTGGTGCTTTGGTTAAATCACTCGCCTTTGCTTTGAGAGGTCTCGGGTTTGAGTTCCATTGGAAGCACTGGATTTGTTTCCTAAAGAACTTGATCTCACTTTGCAGCAAGCACTGTGGCTGACACCTGGGTTATTCCAGTCCCACCCTCCGAATAGACCCTAAAGACAAATTTCACCCCCTGGGATGAATAAAGGGAATTTATTTATTAAACTATTTCTATTTGTTGTATCCCGTTGTAGAATGTTCTTGTCAAATCAGCTGGACTCCTTACATTCCTACCTAGAAGAGTTGATTCCATTCAACAAGAAGACATTCCTGGCCCAATTTTACTCACAGGTAACTCATCCAAGATTTGTATTTGCCTAATTGGCTACCTAATTTGATTAGACATATGCTTTTGTTTAAATTAAGTATTTTTAAAATAATTTTTTTTTAAAGATTACTCTGCTGTTATCTCAAGTTTAGTTAATAGTTACGATTTAGAATAAATGACATTTGTGAAGCGCTGTACCCCGTTGAAAACAAACTCATTATGCTGATTTTACACACAACCAAACACATGAGACAGAGAACATTTGAAACACGAAAGGGCTCACATCTTAAGTTAGATATGTAAAAGCTGTCCTAGTTTAATTTGACGTTGAAAAGGACATGCTAGCTCGGTCAGGCTTAGATGAACATTTGCCCTAATGACCAAGATGGTGAAGGCTTTCAGTTAGTGAGTCAGATACAAAAATACACATACTGCTACTTCTTTCCTATATCAAGAAGGAACCCTTTTCGTCTCTGAATATCACAGCCCCTTTACGACTAAAGTCCCCTTTCCTGCTGTTTCGTAAGGTGGTTGTTGTTGATGTAAATAGTGGCTTAAAACATTTGAGAATTTGTGCGTGTTATGTATAAGTGGTTGATATTGTTTTATTATTTATTCCCCTCAGACGGTATCCATGGCGTCCCAAATCCGTAAGCCGGTGTACGGCAAAGTGTCGAGGTCTTGTGTGAACTATGACTTTGTCTTGCAACAAATGTCCAGCGTCAAGTGGGACATCAAGGACATCATGTCCCAGCATAATTCTTACGTCGACACTTTGTTAATGGTAAGTAAGGTTTCATCGTTGTTGTCATATTTCATCGACCAAAACTAGGGACCACATTACACCTATTCTGATTGATCTTCAATAATCGCTGCTAATCGGTGCAAGAATTAATTTAAAAATAATGAATCAATATTTATTTCTGTAAGTATGTGTTAATTATTTGCTTCTTTCGGTTTTTTTCGGAAATTGTTTTTATGTATTAAGTGACTGAAGAAACGAGAGTGAGTGGAAGTTTCAGCGTTGAAAATAAGTTTTGTATACAAATTATGTAACACTATGAAAATGCAATTTTTCTGACAATAAAGATGTATCTTACTGAAGACTGTTAGGACGCTATTTCCTGATAGGAAGCTATCTTTACATTTGTAACTTTGATTTGTTGGCACAGTGGGATGATCCCCTGTTTGCCTTAAAAATCTTGATCCATAGATTTTCCAGCTCTGTGGCTAGTGGGGCACAGACGTGCACTTAACCTGGATAGGTTTTACCTGGGTCTGCGCATCAATTCCTTCTGCCTTATACACTGTCCTCGTCCAGACACAGAGCTGGTCCCTACACTGTTTAATTACGGTACTATAGGGAAAGATAACAAACAAACAAACTTTGATTTGTTTAAAAGGAATATTGTGTTTTTTCATTCATAGTTTCACATAGTTTCTTTTGTCCTGATGTTGTTATTCTCAGAGTTTCAAAGAGTTTCATCTGAAGCTGCAGGAAATAGATAAGAGAGTTCCCTTGCCGAAACCGGTATCTGATCTTATATGGCAGCAGTGTGTCGGACAGGCCAATGTAACTTTTGTGGAAGGGTGAGTCATTTTGGGGTTGTATTAATGTCGCCGATTTGCTGGAAAATGATTCAATGGTAGCGCTTGTCAGAAACGTCAAATGATTTTTTGGGGCAATACACATGTAGACACTTATTCCGAAGCTGTTGATTGTCCAATATATTTTATATTTTTGCTCCCCCTGTGACTTTCTCATTTCTTTAACTGATGTCAAACAATGCTTATATCTGAAATAGTTATTGAGAAGATTCTGGGCTGTCACAAGCACTTCAGATTAATCTTTTTTAACGTCTTGTTGGTTTGGTTTTTTTAGGCATTTAGTTTTTCACTTTCCTTTTTTTTATCATTGATAAAAGATGTAGTCTAAAAAGGCTTGAGGGATATACGGTTAACATCACATAATAAATAATAGATGGCATTTATATAGCGTTTATCCACGATCATCACCATGCTCTAAGTGCTTTACAGTAGCACATCTACCCCGGGAAGACATTTTGGGTTTTCCCTTCGTCAGTAAAACAGCTCTGTTCTATTGATAAAGGAGAAAACCAAATGGTCTGTGTATTGTTAACTGTATATCCTTGAAGCATTTTTACTCTACATTTTTTTATTATTGATATAACTGGCTTCTATCAACCTCATCGCAGTTTTTGTTTTCTTTTTTTCTTTTTATCATTGCATGTTGTTACAGTCGTTTTAAATTTTTCTCCAGATATGCTTTCCCCAAAAAATGCAGCACAGAAGGCCGAGCACTCATGCAGTTGGACTTTCAGCAGTTTTTAACTAATCTTGACCAGATAGTAGAACTAAGGTGAGAGTTTACTTTTGAGACAACTGTCGGCCGATTGGTGTATCCTTGAATGAATTGGAGGCTGTGTTGAGTCATGTTTTAAATCTTTCTTCTATTTTATTATTTGTTTGGTTCATTCTTGTGCAGCCTTAATTTTATTTTTTCTTTCTTACTCTGAAAACGTTATTGAGGTTGAAATAGTTGGTAATGTTTCACCTTTATCATTCTCCACACAGACCAGTGCCGGAGAGAGAGTTTGTTGAATCTTACATCAAAGCCTATTACTTGCCAGAATCACAGCTAGAGACTTGGATAGTAGAACACAAGGTAAACCGATCTTTCCTGTGGGTTGTTGGTCCAGACAGATTGAATCTGATTTGTTGTCGTTGATATTGTTGTTGTTCTTCTTCTTCTTCGTCTTCTTCTTCTTTTTCTTCTTCTTCTTCTTCTTCTTCTTCTTATTCTTCTTCTTCTTCTTCTTTTTCTTCTTCTTCTTCTTCTTCTTCTTCTTCTTCTTCTTCTTCTTCTTCTTCTTCTT
>JARFNW010134225.1:1004-11035 GCA_031763155.1 Dirona albolineata | reverse complement strand
CTGTCCGCTTCACGCTACGGAAACTGGGATAAGCACCGGCTCTATGGGCCTCAAGGCTCGGAAGGACTTTACTTTTTTTTTTACTTTACATCCCTGTACAAGTGCAGGCTCACAGTCATTACACCATGTATCCCTCAGCAAGCAATGGCATTCAACATCCTCAACTCGTCTCTTTTTCTGTCTTATGATATTATCGTTCTCTCTAAAACGCGGATCAGAATCTGTGTTCGTTTCGACATCCGTCTTTATCTCTCCTCTTCCAACGTATCAGGAGTATGAGATATGCCTCACAGTCACCGCCTCATAGTCTCACCGTCTCGCAGTCGGTTAACGTCTCATCCTTTGTTTGCTGGAGACATTCCCCCTCCTGCGACATGTCTCACGTTTCCAAGCAATGACTCTCGTTGTTTGATACTTCTTGTCATAAAAACAAAACCAATGGGATATAAGCCAAATTAGAGGTACGTTTATAGCCCGTATCCAATGACAAGTAACTTAACTGGCTCACCGACTGTCCGTCATGTAGCCCTCCCTCTCCACCGCCCCCCCCCCCACACACACACACACACGCACACCATGTGTGACCATACTGCATGATTTGTCTCATTAACCAATAGGAAGTTACTTACTTTCAAAACTCAATTTTCGGTAATAGTAAGATGGAAAGAAATTGTCTTAAAGCTTGGATTGAACCCGCGACCTCTCGAAGCAAAGGCGAGTGACTTAGCCACTGCACCACCTGGCTTCATTCAACGAGATTTCACTTATACCTCTTTTTTAAACGTATTTTCACAAGACAACTTCTGATGCCCTCTTTTTCTTGTCCCTCATGGTTTCCATCGAAAGACTTTCTCTCCTAGTCCCACGCGGCCAAACCAACACATCCTTCTCGTCCTGTTGATATCTCTGAGGAGGCGCGGTAGTGGAAGGATCAGACGGTGGGGTTCAATTCTGACTTTCGGCATTGTTTGTAGATGCAACAAGGAAGACATTGGATAGAAACCAGTGGCGAAAGTTTGTTTATGATGCATAGGCCTTACACCGAAAGGTACAAAAGGTAAATTGATCAAGAAAGAAAGAAAGTTGTTTTGCTTGGGCCCAAAAAAACCCAACAAACTCGGACTTGCCCTGCGACTAACGCATGGGTTATTACGGTCTTTTTTTTCGAAGTAAAACCTAAAAACACCTTGCGTTTGATGACAACATAAAGGCAACTTTTGTCTTCTTTTTTTTTTGTTTTTGATTTGTTTGTCCTATTTGCATAGGATTTATTTTTTCGTTTCTAACTCTGTCAGTGTATTTTATGCCGATGATTTTTCTGAGGCATCATCTTGTGGAATTCGTTTGATTTGAGTTTTACGCGAGCAGCATACATTTGCCATATTTGACTTCCATAGAGGAAGACGGTGATGGTTAGGGAATTGTAAATATTTGATTTTTGTCTTCAGATGTTCTTTGTCTGTATATGTCGAGTTGTTGTTTTTTTCCAAAAGCTGCCCAATATTTTACTTGCCTTATGCGTAGTCCATTATTTGTATTGCCTTCATCGCTAATACTACTGCCTTTAGATATTTGAATGATGCCGCAATTGTCACAGTTCTTTGTCTGAAGCTAGATCTAGTTCTATTTTGATGTCGAGTATAGAAATTGTCTACCATTGTCTTGCCGTTAAAATGTCAGACAAGCTTGCCAATGTGTATTTCTTATTTGGTTTGTGCGTCATTTTTATTATTAGTATTCTTTTTTACTGTATTTATTTATTTATCTTTCCTTTTTTTTCGTTTGAGTCTTTCAGTCTTTTGGATGGTACTCGCTTGCATTATCGTGTGCGTTAAATCTCTTCCCATCGTGTTTGAAAAGAATGGAATAAAAGATATGGGTGAGGAGAAATGGAGATAAAATCCAACCTTGTCTCCATCATTATTAAATGCCTTCATGTCATCTTTTCGTTCATATTTGTTATTGACTACACCTGAAGTCCTGCTTCCTATAAGAATTAGACTGTCTTCTCCAAGTCGTCCAGGCTTCCAAACAGTTTTTCTTTTATTGTCGTCTCCTCGGGTCAGTAGGTGCCTCTCAGGCTATTTACATTTCGTCAGAGCATTCTCAGCCGTCTTTGTTTCCTCACGGTATGTACAAAGTGGGCCCAAAGCAATCGTTATGTTATCTTCATGTTATTCTGTCCCATCTTGATGCAACGTTGTATCTATACCAGTGTACATTTCTGTTCATGACGCTGATATACTGCCTCGGTATACCATAGTGATTTAGTGATATTACACATCGTGTCTCTAGGTATGCTATCAAACGCTTTTTTGGAAGTCTAATAATCTACGGTTGTGTATTCCATCCAATTAAACTGATTCACTTTACCATGCATTGCTGCGCAGACACACAGACACATATACAGACACACAGACATACACACACACACTCTCACACACACACCGTAGCTACAAAAACTACAAAATGCACTGCCGCCTCGTCGGTCTTACTAAAAAAAAAGAAAAGTAAAGTCCTTCCGAGCCATGAGGACCATAGAGCCGGTGCTTATCCCGGTTTCCGTAGCGTGAAGCGAACTGAGTGGCAATATATCCCTTCTGGATAGGACGCTGGTCTGTCGCAGATTACTTCCCCAGCTGCAAGCCGGTACACATTTTTACACCTGGGTCGAGTGAGGCAATTGGAGTAAAGTTTCTTGCCCAAAAAAAACAACGAAGTGGCAGTGATAGGATTCGAACCCACGACCTTCGCCATGAGAGTCCGCTGTCCTAACCACTAGGCCACCTCGCCTCCTATAAACCCACCTATACCTGTATCACAATCCCAGACAGGTCCTCACTGCTTCATCAAGCCCTTGTTTCTATTTTATTCCCCGACATCCCACAACCCTTCACACCCCATGACTTACCCTACACTACACAATGGGGAACATGTGGTGTCTGAGGTCAAGTGGTTAGGCCAAGCACTGATAGTGATAGACCGATTTTGAATCCTTGGTAAAAAATATTTACAAAATATTTTCTCACTTCATTCAGATGCGAAGAATGAGTAGCTGGGCTACAAGCAGCAAACGATATTGTCAGAATGTTAGTAGTGATACCCCTGACTGACAGCTTATACTGTATGCTCTTTAGGGAGGTCAGAAGACAGTTTTGTAGTCATACCATAGAACGACAATTTTGATTCCACTCTGCCAATGATACCCCCCCCCCCCACCCAACAGTGAGAAACTCAAACTCAAGGAGTTCAACAATCTAAAAAACAAAAAAAACAAAAAAATCGTACAAAATGAAAATCAGACAGGACAATAATGTATATAAATAGTTTTCAAATTGTGTTAATCTTTAAATTATTTTCAAAAACACCAACGACTGACAATTTTTATATATTTTTTATTATTTTTATATTCATTTGTTATAAAAGACAATGCTATAACAACAGACAAGAAGACCCTCACACCACACCCCCATTCAACCACGGACTGTTTTCATGATTGATGTGGGACTACAACAACATTCATACTTCATGTCAAAATGCGTGTACACCAAAGACTAAGAGAATAATGCAAAGAACATACTTGATGTAAAAGTCAGAGAACAAGTAAATCTAGCCTGACAGGCCAACTAAACGTTGTATCCCTGGAATATTTCAAACTCATCTTTCAACTTGAGTTAACTCACCTTTCCCTTCACACATGCAACTTCCATTCCCCTCTCATTGCCAGCTTTTCTCTACAGACACTATCCATACAATATTCAAACAATTCTTTCTTAAAAATCAAACAATAGTTTAACAATGCTGACCAAATCATTCTTCTCCATACCAAGACAAAACTCTATAGTTTTTCACACCACACCGAGACCAAATGTTACCAATTCCATCATCATTTGTATTTCCCGTACCACATGTGGTCGTAGCGAGTGAGGATGGTGCTACAGCCGAGGACGTTGTTCTGAGCACAGTATTTGAAGGTGAATGGGTTCATGTTGTTTTCCTCTTTCCACGCCTCCTCCTCCTCCCTCTTCTTCATATTCTCGTGGTTGACGATACGAGTCCTGAATGGCAGAACTTTGCAAATCTGACAGGATGTAAAAATGAGTGGAAAAGTGAACTCTGGGAAGACTTATTAGGATCTGATTTCAAAACTGAACATAAAACAACAAACCAAACCAAAACATTAGTCAGTGCTATTCATGCGGCATCGACGACTTATTTCTTTCTCTGATTCAGAGGACATAAGTATCAGACAAAATTTTATTTCCTTTGTGGATTCATAGAGTAGCTATATCTCATCTTCTTACCTCATCCGATCTATTCATTATGGTTCAGGTTTTCTCTTTTCCAAAACCAAAGGACCAGAGCCAACCAAAGGCCCAAACCCAACCAATGGCCCACACCCAACCAAAGGCCCAAACCCAACCAAAGGCCCACACCCAACCAATGGCCCACACCCAACCAATGACCCAGACCCAACCAAAGGCCCACACCCAACCAAAGGCCCACATCCAACCAAAGGCCCACACCCAACCAAAGGCCCACACCCAACCAAAGGCCCACACCCAACCAATGACCCAGACCCAACCAAAGGCCCAAACCCAACCAAAGGCCCACACCCAACCAATGGCCCACACCCAACCAAAGGCCCACACCCAACCAATGACCCACACCCAACCAAAGGCCCACACCCAACCAATGGCCCACACCCAACCAAAGGCCCACACCCAACCAAAGGCTTGTACCAAAACCAATGGAAATAAAACGATGACCATCACCATCCTGTTGAAGTCTATATAATTATAAAATCACATATTCAATTCACGACAGAACGTAGGCTAGATATAAAACACAAAAAAAAGACTTACTGATTGAAGGACGGGGTACACTTCAATAAATTCTGCATGGCCTCCGATTTCTAGAATGATCTTCTCCGCCCTGAAGGGTAACACGTAGCGGTCAATGGCTCCTTTCCCGTTACCCATGCGTTGGCCTTGGCCCTTCTTGGACACGGCCTGCCAGAGGTGCTGGTGACGCCAGATTGCAAAACACTTCTTGTCATCCATCTGTCTGACGACGATCATACGGACAGCTTCACACACCTTGTGGTCAAGTCTGCCGCCAGTCACAGCCTGAATGGGCGAGGCGGGTCAAAGAGGGGAAGAAAAGTATTCAACACAGTGGAGTGGACAATTCGCAGCTTGTTTCAATTACCTGATGTATTGGTGTCAAAGTCTGTCCATCATTCACAGTAATGATGATGATGATAGTACTACTACTACTGCTAATAATAATAGTAATAATAATAATACCAAGGTAAGGTGTAACATGTGACACAATCATTCTTGTCATCAAATCTACAATTGACCATTTGTTACCTGACATCAAATCTACAATTGACCATTTGTTACCTGACATCAAATCTACAATTGACCATTTCTTACCCGACATCAAATCTACAATTGGCCATATATTACCTGGATGCCAAAGTCCCCGTACTGTAATTTATTGTGCACCAATTCAGGTCCCCTCATCTGGTGAACGTCTTTCATCATTTTTGGAGGTCTGACCCCAGGGTCAAGGGGGGGAACTTTCTCCATGATCCGAAGACGACGACGCTCTGGGAAAAACACATCTGCAGGTGTAAAAAAAAAACCAACATCATAACATTTTCAACAAACAGAGTTCCTGTGGCATGAACAAGAATGAGACTGGTATGACATCGTAAATACAAACCTTTAAACCATGTAGATGACATAATGATAATAGAGTCTAATCATAATAATGATAACTCATCTAGAAATAAATGGAATGCAAAAAAAAAAAAAAAAAAAAAAAAGAAACAGAAGGGTTGGTTGATTCCATTCCAAAAATGACATATATATATATCTCTCCCTGACTAGTTAGTTCATACAAGTCTTTATATCTAGCCATCATCATTTTGACCCAAAATGCAGTACAAACCCTATCATCATAACGTCCAAATATTGGTTTAGTTAAAACTCTCACTATACGTCTCACACATTTGGTTTAAATATCTGAATACAGACCATTTGGATTTTTGAACCCTTCAATTTTATAGCTACAAGGTACAGAACAACTTGTAGCTACACTATTTACTATTATAAAATTTTTCATTCAATTCATTCAAGTTTTTAGCTTCTGGCAGCCCTCATTCTTTCTTCTAGAATATAAAAGATCCCTAGGCCAAGGAAAAGTTGAAATAAAAATAATAAAAAATTCCACTATTAGAAAACTTTGGAGATGAAGTTGACGATACCCAATAAAGAGGTTCTGAAAGCTGCAGAAGAGTTCTACCCAAAAATGAAAATGAATGAGTGAACTGTTTTTTCGGTGGTCTGTTTTAAAACTATTTTGCAGAGTCCAATTTGGGCTGGAATACTGAATAAGTGTGTTTCTGAATGGCATGATAATCCAAGCTAGCTGAAACTCTTCGTCTCAAGGGCTTGACGAGAAAAATAAATCTTAAAACTAAAGGTAACGCCCAATGAAGCTCCTCATTTACATGCAATCAAAGAGAGAAATCTTTATTAGTTTCATATGGATACAAATCTACAATTACTATTTCAGATACTCACGATCTTTCTTTTCTGGAATGATCCATCGTTTGTAATCAGCTGCTGGGACTGACACTGTCACACACCCTTGAACATCTGACAATGAAAAGATGGAAGAAATAAATATAAAAAAATAAATCATAATTTAACTTTAACTCTAAATTTCATTCTTTTTGAAAGTTCATAGAATTGACTGTGGCAATAATGTTTGACAAAAACAAAACATGTTTATATATCGTTATTTTATAGTCTCTAACTCTTTTAAAGCAATTATAATTTTAAAATGTTCAGTCAAAGTTTTAATGTTTAAAACCAGCCACTCTGTACTTTTCTACATCTCCCACTGGCAAGACATCATTAAAAAGTCTCAATTTAAAATGATTATTATATATGACACCTTGAGTGTGCAGTGTACAACTGGTTTGTAATCAGCTGATCTCACTATTTCGACTATTCACATTGACTTTGGTGACTATCTACGATCTCAAGGCAGAGAACATAAAATCATTACAATACTGACCCATTGCAATCATTTCCATTCAAGCACATTTGACATAATTTGAAGTCTTTACTACTAATCTAAATACAGAATCAAAAGTCTAAGCACTTTACTAGACGTCTATCTCTACCCTGGTGTCGTGTGGGGATCACAGATTTCACACTCTATATGAATATGACTGGCAACGCCTATTGTGGTTTGGCTAAATTTTTGTTGTTTGGTCCTGTCTCACTGTCTGTTATTGTTTATGGTTTGGCTACACTTTATTAGTTGCATGGTTACCGCTGCCGCTAAAGTGGTCTGGCTACGACTGCTTGTGGTTGTGTTTGGCTCAGTCCTTTGCCTATATGTGGTTTGGTTCTCATTTCTTATATGTTACTTTTGGCCACTTTGACGCTCCTTTCTGGCCACAGTAGTCATTGCCAGTGATGCGCGATTATAGCTTCAGTCTGATTGAACTTTGAATTGCAAAGCTATATGAACATGAAAGAAACCTCCGTTGTTCAATTTCAACGTTTCCCGGACTCATCACAAGTGCACCACCCAATGCGTGATCATTTTATAAATTGCATTGATTTAAAACATACAAAAACCAAGGTGTATTTACTTCTGCTTATAAATAAATCACCACACTAGACTCTACATGAGCTGTGCTTATTTATTGCGGCGGCGAAATTATTGACTTCACTCGAATATTTTTAATTGTATTCCTAAATTAATTTTTTACTTATCTTCACCAAGGCATTAAAAATAGCAAGTCTGTACCTAAACCTATGTCATTCTCTGAAGGCTGCGGTTTTTCTCACTAATTATGGAAGTTGTGACGAGTTTAGTTGCTTCGGCGATATTTGTTTTCATCAGCATCACGCGCATCGCAAATTTTTTAAAATTTGTATAAATCACAAATTAATTTTTTTTCATTTTTTTTTTCGTTGACATGAATCATTAGGAATATATTTCTTCATATAGTTAACATCCATAATAAATGTTGAAACTAATTTTATTAGCTATTCACTTTCCAAAACAAAATGTCACTTCATCGTCTTCACATGGTCTAAAAAAAGACCCAAACAAAAAACGTGTGTATTTTTACAATTTTCGTTTTCTAAAGAATTGCCTCTCTGTGAATACATTGCTTACTTAAACTTGATCTTTTCAAGATCTAAAAGTTTCAAAAATAAATGTTGATAAATTATTTATTCCTCAGTCATTCTGTAACCCCACAAAAAAATAGTAAACAACGTGATGCTGATTTACTTTACACATATATTCATATCACCGGCCTAAAACTAAAACTATCAAAATCTAAATTAAATTTAAATCAATATAAATATAAAAAACAAACAAAAATATGAAAAAACAATTCTATACTCCCCAAGCTTCCCTAATTCATAACAAACAATATGGTATAAAAAAATATTGCAAAAGTCTAATACTTTAATCTAGAAACAAGTTTAAATTTTGGTTAATGCTTTCCGGGTGGCTTCTGGAATTGGAATCCGCCATCTAGAACTAGAATAGTTCTAGATACTTACCATTACCACCACCACTCCTCCTCATCAGTGTCAGCAGTGTCACTCCATTTGCACCATTGTTTCGCCCCGCAGAAACTAAATTTCTTGCACCTCTCAGTACAGCAATGCTCATTCTGAACCAAGCTCAGACAACAGTAGAATTTAAAACCCGCTTTATTTCATTTTAAAGGTGAGAGTGACCAAAAATGTATTTTGCCCTTCACCAGACAGTTCTACTTTCGATTTCACTTCGCCGACAAAAACAATTGAGATTTATTTCCCTTAGGCCTAAGTGTCATTTTCAGTTGAATTAAAACTTCGCAGTTTACATGTTTTGTTCTATAATATCTCCTTTCTTCACTTCATACTTAGGCCTACGTTAATTATGGTTTTTTTTTAAATTACATCATACTATACATCAAGAGTAATGGACAGAAATGTTTTCCTTTTCTTTGTCCTCCATTCTTGTCCTTATCGTCATCATTATCTCCATAATATTCCTCCACCTCTATCTTCATCATCATCATAAATTAACCCATCTTTATCTTTTATCATGTAATCAGGTAAGTCCCTATTCAAGCATTGTTTGACGCGGCATCAAACACACAGTATAACGAAAGACCTTAGGAAAAACCAACCTAGCCATTCTGTCTATTTTCCCCCCTTCATTTAATTCCTTTCAATCTTCTACACGTGTGGTAAGTTTGTGTTGTCATGGTGAACGTTCCTGTTGTGAACCAAGGGAGACAACAATAATATAATTGCACATTGTAATTTTTATCCAATTTACGTTGTTGTTCCCCTTTGCAGTAAAGATAAAGATGCGTTAATAGTCCATATCCCCGTCCATGCACAGGCTCCCAGACTTGACATCATTTATCTCCCAACGGGCTGTGTCATTCAATATCCTTCT
The DNA here is from genome assembly GCA_031763155.1 of Dirona albolineata. Classification (NCBI taxonomy): domain Eukaryota; kingdom Metazoa; phylum Mollusca; class Gastropoda; order Nudibranchia; family Dironidae; genus Dirona; species Dirona albolineata. Next base: position 1,534 of record JARFNW010134225.1, on the reverse strand, counting down.
CAACTCCCAAAGGGTGCATACAGTGATCAGCATGTCATACCAGCATGTTGACAATATCTTTCTCTGCCTGTAGCTGGGTACTCCTTCACACCGGAGTCAAGTAACGTGTCAAAAGTCTTTCCCATGTAGCTTGGGCCAGGATTCGAACTCAGGGTCTCACGATCTCAAGGCCAGCACCCAAACCTCTCTGCCACAATGGATTTGTCCTTATCAATGCCTTTGGTGTCTGGTTTCTTTTGTGACTGTTTGTTGACGCCGTGATTGTCAAACACCATTTTACTATACTATGTTGACTTCCTGCTGTCAAGGGTGACTACGGTTATCTGCTCTCTGCTCAAGACTGGTCAGTTTTGGCTTGTGGATGCATTTTGAGTTGCCCAATCGATGTACAGCATATTATGGCTTCTGTAAATGACAATACACAGTAAACAAACATTTCGGGTTTCACCTTTATCAATGGTAAAAATGAAATGAGACGAAGGGAGGAGTGTGCCTTTTGGGGGGGGGGGGGGGGGGGGGGGGGCGGGGGG